>JAVYIG010009626.1:0-76561 GCA_035222895.1 Strongylocentrotus droebachiensis | reverse complement strand
AGAGTAGCAAAAACTTTGGTGACCCCAGTACAGTTGTGGCTATTGCATTTTTGTAGGGGAGTTTTATACATTGAGGTGCATTTTCACCACGCAAGATAGCAGCGCGAGTCAATGGGCGATCAGCGGGCCATGTCACACATGGCTGAAAAGACAATATTCTAATTAAATAATTAACATATTTCCCACATGCCTATAACAAGGAAACTACACAGAATTGTAGTTAAAGGTATGCTTGAAATATATGTGAAATAATTTTTTTTTAATATATTGTTTAGTTTTTAAAAAATACATTTACAAAAATTGCTATTTCTACCAACTGACTGCTGTTGTGTGTGTGTGTTCGCGGGGCAGACTGTTTGCACAGGCAGTGTGACCACCCTAATAAACATGTCCAACGTGTCGGAGTCACTTGCATGTGGTAACCTTATTTCATGTTTTCTGGTATTTTATTGTAAATATTTCATTTCATTTCATTGCTGTATTGTGTCCATATTGTTTATATTTACATTTACAATCTTGCTTCACAGTAATTTCACAGGAACAAAATATAATTGACAATCATAAGTACTTAATTAAATACATGTGAATGGCCCTGTTTTAGTATACATTTAATATAATATACATGATCATGATGAATATCCTTTTTAATACTCTTTCTTCTTTTTCTTCTTCTTCTTCTTCTTCTTCTTCTTCTTCTCTCTCTTTTCCTATATACCCTCCCTTTTATGACAATGTTAGTTCCTGGAGTTTTGCTATGTGCTTTTTTTTATTTACAATAAAACCGATATTGAATTAAATTGAATTAAATTGAATTTAGAGAGAACGTCAGAAACATTGGCGTGGCCACAAAGGTAAACGGGGCACGTACCACACGCGGGTTACGCAAAACCGACTCCAAGCAGACTTGTAAGGTCTGTTGTCGGTCTGGTGTCGGTCTTGTCGGCGTAACTATGGTGATAAGGGTGGATTGAAAGAAGGGATAAAGAGAGGCATTATGTGAGATAGATGAAGAAAGAGGGTGGAGGTTGCGAGGGAAAGAGAGTGAGAGAAAGAGAAAGGAAGAGAGACAGAGAGAGAGAGGATAGAGGGACAGAGGGGAATAGAGAGAGCCAGAGAAAGGGAGAGAGAAAGCGCGAGCAAAAAAGCTAAAAAGCGATTTATAAAAATGTGTAACGAAATGAAAAGACGCCCGGAAAATTTCGGAAGAGAATAAAAGCATAAATCTATAGATCCTCAAAAATTTCTATGCAACTTTGGAGCAATAAATTTTGAAAACATTTTCCAAAAATGCAAGATCAATGAATGATGGTTTACTTATTACGATTGCGGAAATGTTGTTCTTGGTTGGTCTCTGAATTACGCTCAAGTTGTTTAAGGGTGTCTACTACTTAAAGATGATCCGTTTGACTTGGACAAAGATTTCTTGACAATCCTCCCGAAAGCGCCTGTTTAGTTTCCAGTAGACGAAAAGATTGATTATAGAGTTAATCTCATAGAGACGAAAGAAGATGGCGTAAACGGTGTGATGTAGATTAGACCGGTTCATGAAGGCTCTTCTTGTCTCAATGGGAACGTACCGACCAAGAAACATTGGTATCAGACTGACAGCATGGATGACAGTTACACAGCCTAGCATTAGTGTTAGTCTCTTTTCTGCTTGTCGGTTGGTGTTGATAGCGTTAGGCTCGGCGGTCCGCTTCCTGGCTAGCGGCGCGGCGGTGAGAACGGTTGCTGTCGCCGTATCGGGAGCGTCAGGAACATTTCCCGATTCCTGACATTGCACCGATTTGGTCTCGTCGTGGACTGATTTTGGGGAGTCTTGATCTAAGGCGACTGTCGTAGCTGTTCGACGCTCTCCCTCTGCTTTAGATTCACCCTGCAGGTGCTTAGGGTGCACGCCTATGTTGCTGAAGCCATTTTGGATACCAGATGCACCTGTTATATCCTGGGTCACACCCCCCTCATCTATAAGCAGGTTTCTATTACCCCTCTGATCGGATACATTGCCAGTTGATAACGCAAAGGCCGTGTTACCATCCCTGTTAAGAACAGTAGAGCGATCACCTGGTCCGTTGTGTGCAGCTGTAGTTGTAGCCGGGTTTGAAATGAGCATGGCACGCACTTTCGACTGGCGACGCAGCGCGTAGATAACCCGACAATATAACAAGGACGAAGGAAAGATACAGATTACGATAATCCCCTGTCCGATGTATTTGTCCCACTGAGTGAACCAATTGATACCCGACCTATACATGCAGTCTTTGATGAAGTCGTCATAGTGTGCCCCCACAATAGTCGGTGTCAACATTAGCAACATCATCAGATCGGTGAACACGACAATGATGACGGCTCGACGCACTGTTGGTCGGCGGTGGATGGGGAAACACACCGCTAAGTACCGGTCAATGCTAATAACGAGCGTCAGTGCCAATTGTGTACATGTAAACCATCCACTTAAATAAAATTGGAGTTTACAAAAAGAGTTACTCTCCACCCATACTTTGAGCTTTAGGATGGCCATTGCGGAGCAAAGGAAGTCAGCAACAGCTAGACCCATGATGAAAATATCCGTACCATTTTTCTTCTTCTTCTTCTTGGAGTAGCCGGCTAAAATGATGATATTACTAGGGACCCCAATGCAGAATATGAGAGCATAGAAACAAGTTATAGCACTCCGAATGATAGCCATGCTTTCATGGAATTGGCACTTTTGGGTAGATTCCGTGATAAATATACTCCAGCCGCTTATGCAGTGCATATAACAAGTGCCAATATCAAAAATTCCTTTGTTAAACACACTTGTAAAGTTTGATAAGGTTTAATCATCCGTGTTTATGAAATTCTTTGCCGTAATTAGTTCTTTTAAATTGTCCTTTTAATTTGAAACTCGCCTCAGCTGCATTACACGCTCAAATGATAAAATAAGTTATTAAGCAGCCGCAAACTCCTATAGATTAATATAGAGATGAATAGGTTGCGCTTTATATATATTGTTATCATTATTATTATTATTATTATTATTATCAAAAGTCCAAAGACATTTAAGATATATTGAACATTCAAAGAATCATTTTTTTTAGAGAACTTTATTAGAATTCTTTACCGCAATATAATAAAGTTATACATAGAGACAGGAACGAATTGCAAGAGGAGGGAGAGAGAATGGTTGATCGAGAGAGAGAGAGAGAGAGAGAGAGAGAGAGAGAGAGAGAGAGAGAGAGAGAGAGAGAGGGAGAGAGGGGGGAGACATAGGAAGGAAGGGATATAAAGCAAGAGATTTTTTAAAGAGAGAGAGAGAGAATGATGAGATAACTAAATTAAGAAAATACCTATTTTGCACGTTAATTCTAGGCGTCCTACTTTCCGTAATGCAGGGGCGTAGACAACGGGGGGGGGGGGGGGGATGGCATGTACAATCATCCCCCCCCCCCCCAGGTTTTGGGGAATGATATTTGCTTACTTAATAAGTCATAATGATGATAATAATAGTAATAATAATAATGATAACAATTATAATATTAATAATAATAATAATTATGACGATGATAATAATAATCCTCATCATTATTGTAATTGTGTTTATTGTTATTAGCCGCATTCACACGGTGAAAGCCAATTCAGACGGTAAAAAAAAGAAAATCTTACAAGTATTTTGTGGTTATCTTGTGGTTTGGAAACCACAAGATAACTACAAGATTAAACAGGCGCGGATCTACGGGGGGGGGGGTTTAGGGGGTTAAAATAAACCCCCCCCCCCCTTGGGCGGCTCAAAAAAAGAAAAAAAAAAAAAGGAAAAAAAAAAAAAAAAAGAACGCACGCTGGAGAGAAACCCTTTCAAGTGCAAATAATATTGTGAGAAGATATTCAACTCATCTGGTAACTTAACCAAACACATGATAACTCTGGATATAACTGTGTATTTAACTGTTACTTGATTTAAAAAGACGTTATCATGCACTGCTTTTTATGGTCTCCATTGTGTTAATAGATGCCAGGAAAACATCACTTACGGGGTTCAAATAAACACCCCAAAAAAAATCGGCTCGCCGCTTCGCGGCTCGTGGACGATGCTCTGCATCGTCATTATTTTGGTCGACCCCCCCCCCTTAGCAAAAAGCTAGATCCGCCCCTGAGTCATCCCCCCAGGTGTACGTACCTGTCTACGCCACTGCCGTAATGGCTTTAATAGCTAGGGAGGGGGGGTCAGGGTGGTTCGTGAAAATATTAAGTGTTTATGGCATCAAGATAAACAAAGGGAATTACGAATTCTCATCCTCCTTCATTGAAAGTTGTACCCGATCGAGTGCCAAGTTGGTAACAACTAATTATGAACCAGTTTACCCGTCAATAGACCTATACCTGGATTAGCTTTGTGATGCGGCTGAACTCTTCTGATAGATCGAGTGGTCGAGTGTGACTTCATCAAATAACAACTTTTAGAGTTTCCAAATTTGAATTTATTTTTCCAAAGGAGCATACAAAAAAATGTCCAAATGTTGAAAACCAATTGAATATGTTAAAGGTATAACAAAGTTTTGGTAAATTTTGAAAATTGGCTGGATAATGATTCTTTACAATTTTGATATATTTGGATGCCCGGTGGATGTATTACAAGCAACACAAAATTTAGCCTCTAAAACACTTCTGCTTTCGAGAAAAATTGAATATAAAAATTTACCGGTGCTCCCGGTAATTTTTGATGAATTTCAAATAGCGCCTACGGCCATACGATGGTAGCTGCGACCATGAAAATCTCAGAATATGCAGTTGTGATATTTATATTCCAAACAGTAATAGCAAATCGGTCGATTTTAGTCAAATAACATTGTTTTATAGCTAAAATAATATATTGACCTTGAGAGGGCGCTATACAACATAAATAGTTTATTATTAACAATTTCATCACTTTAGACTCGATTTCAACCGGAACAACGATCACTGAATATTGTAGGATCGCATATGCTTCCAATATGTTCATTTGAACCAAATTAATGACCCCATACCAAAACTTTGTATTGGTTGATATATGCCTATTCTAATGAATTTATTTTATTTAAATAGGAAATCACTGTTATTTTGCTCTGGTTCATTACATTACGAACTATGCAGAGCAAAATAAGAGTGATTTCCTATTGAAATCTATTTATTCGAATGGGCATATCTCGACCAATACTTAACATATTCAATTAGTTTTCAAAATTTGGACAACTATTTTTGATGTTCTTTCGGAAAATAAAGTTCAAATATGAGAAATTCTAAAAATAGATGTTATTGTTTTTGTTTTTAAAGTTATTTTATCGTTCATTCAATGCACAATAAATAATAACAGAATGATAAAATTTACATAATTTGTCATAATATTACAAGATTATGGAGTTACATTACTTTAACATAAATGAAATATATAATAACAAATCGAAACTTTCCATATTTACATCTCAAACTCTTTTTGTTAATTTCTTGAGGAATTGGGGGTCTATTTTTAGTTGAACTTTACTTAACAATCATATGTTTTGTTAAAAGAATAATGTGATTTAACAGTTGTTCTTCTCCCGCATTGGATTCTTTTATCCCGATATAAATTTCTTGCAAGTGTAGATTTTTTGCTAACGCT
Source organism: Strongylocentrotus droebachiensis (assembly GCA_035222895.1). Classification (NCBI taxonomy): domain Eukaryota; kingdom Metazoa; phylum Echinodermata; class Echinoidea; order Camarodonta; family Strongylocentrotidae; genus Strongylocentrotus; species Strongylocentrotus droebachiensis. The sequence continues at coordinate 70,947 of JAVYIG010009626.1, read as the reverse complement.
GATAATTAAAGCAAAAAGGTCACCGCAGTTCTTTTAAATACTTGCTACCTTCTCACAGGTAAAAATCAGATGATGTTCATAAAAATCTTCGTTTTATTGCAAAAGGAGCAAAGATTGCTCACTGAATGTTTGAAAGTGTATAGGAGCTATATTTGTACATGTTATAAATTAAAATTATATAACATTTTATATTGAATTTCCCTAAGCTTTTTTGTTGTTGTTGTTGTCCAAAGCCAAGCCTCTAGCATGCAACGGTAAAAGTCTGGTAATGACAGTCCAAGTAAATCTGACGATACATTACTGAAAAATGTTAAGAGGCCGCCAAATTTTCTAGTCAGGTATTTGAAATAGCGTTTCCAAATCGTATTTGAATCTCCGGCTGCTAAAAGTTTTTTCATCCACATGATTCTTTGTGTTCGAGTAAATAATTGAAAATCTGTCAATTTAAGACCTTCATTATCGTTATCTAAAAACATAGTACTCAGTTTGATTTTATCTTTTCCATTCCATTAAAGAAAAAAAATCAAATGTTAACAGTTTTACAAAATGCCCTGGGCGGTACTGTTGTGAGTGAGGATACATAATATTATATTAATTTTGATAGAACAAAAATATTAATTAGTTGAACTTTCCCCATCAGAGTCAAATCTCTTTGTTTCCACCACATAAGTAGCTTTTAAATTTACTTAAGATTCCTTTGTAATTAATTATTTCCTGGCTTCCCACGTCTAAATAAAAGTGTAGGCCTATAATCTTTACAATATCGTTACGGTCATGATTTGTCCTGCTTCTTCCCCCTTTTCCTTCTTCTTATCTGTTTTACTTCTCCTTTCTTGTCGTTGATTGATTGATTGATTTTTATTCGACAAGCTTCCAACATACAACAATATGCAATAATAACAGATAAAAAATAAGTCAGCTTGAACAGGATAACCCACGAAAGCTCGAGAGCTTATTTCCAGTGGGGTCCCTTACAGACATGTATAAAATTAATAAGTTAAAATAGTAATATTTACAGACAGATAAGAAAATTAAAAGAACTACTTATTAAAGATAATAATAATAATAACAACATTAAACTGATGATAGAAATGATATTAAGTACAAGAAGAAAAAGAAGAAGGAGAAGAAGAAAAAGAGGAAAAGGAAGAAGAGGAAAATAATGATGAATTTGTAGAATTTCTATAACGTACGAAAACATAAGTATATACAACATGAAAAAGTATGAACCGACAGAAGAATAAAAATTTCAATCATATAACATGTCATTCACTTCTCTTCTCTGACTGTCAAGTATTAGGTATTCCTTTAATTTCCTCTTAAAATGATCATAGTTTCCTATTTCTTTTACACCATTGGGAAGGGAATTCCAATGTTTTATGGCATCGTAATAAAACGAATTTCCAATACTACCTAATCTTTCTGGTAAGTTAAAGTTGAATCGTCTATATCTTGTATTATAATCATGTACGTCAGTAACAAGATCGAAGTTGGATCGAATATAATGATTCGACCTAGTATGATATATTTTATGCACGTGATGCAATACGAGTTGTTTCGATCTTTGGTCGACTTCAAGAAAACCAGCTTTAGAAAGTTCGCTGTAGCCAACATGAGTTCTTGGACCAGAACAGTTGATAAATCTCACCATTTTGTTCTGTATAATCTTCAACTTCTTTTGATCTGACTTGTTTATGTTACTATACCATGCAGGGTTATAGCATAGTCAAATAAACATTGAATAAGAGCAAAACAGAATGTACGTCTTGCTTTTAAATCCATACAACTTTGATATCTGTACAAAAATTTCAGACGAGAATTTGCTTTTTTTACAACTGATTCTACTAAAGATGAAAATGAAATTGCGCTAGCCAACTCAATGCCTAAATACTTCACAGACTCTTTTCTATTGATTGCTTGATTATTGTGTGTCACTTTGAATTCAAATGACTTTTTAGAACTACTTTTAGAACAAAATAAAATGCTTTCTGTTTTTCCCAAGTGTAAAGAAAGCTTATTATCAGTCATCCAATCGACACACGTAGACAGCTGTTCACTGAGCTTTTCCTCAATATATTTAGGATCAGGATTTGAATAGAGTAGTACGCTGTCATCTGCGTACAATAATAGTTTGAAGTCTTTTATACAAAATAATACACATATCATTTATATAACTTGAAAATAGAATTGGGCCTAAAATGCTTCCCTGAGGAACACCGCATGTTATAGGCATTAGTTTGGAACGAATATCATGAATGGCCACTACTTGGTGCCGATTAGATAAGTAGGATCTGAACCAATCTAAACTCAGGCGCGTAGCCAGGGGGGGGCGGTGGGGGCGGTCGCCCCCCCCCAAAAAAAAAACGCCGGCCAAAAAAAAAAAAAGGAGAGAAAAAAAGAAGAAAGGAAAAGGATGTAGGAAGAAAAAGGATTTAGAGTCGAGAACGGTACAACGAATCGTCTTCTTTCTCTAATAATTTAATGAAACGTCTAAGCTTCCGCGCTTCGCGCGGGAGGGGAGGGGGAGCCGAATTCAGATAAGGATTAAGAGTCGAGAACGGTACAACAAATCGTCTTCATTCTCTAATAATTTATGAAACGTCAAAGCTTCGGCTGGAGGGGATGGGGGTCGACTGAATTCAGACAAGGATTAAGAGTCGATCGAGAACGGTACAACGAATCGTCTTCTTTCTCTATTAATTGAATGAAACGTCTAAGCTTCCGCGCTTCGCGCGGGAGGGGAGGGGGGAACTGAATTCAGATAAGGATTAAGAGTCGAGAATGTTACAACAAATCGTCTTCTTTCTCTAATAATTTATGAAACGTCAAAGCTTCGGCTGGAGGGGAGGGGGGGGGGGGGGGGAACTGAATTCAGGCAAGGATTAAGAGTCGATCGAGAATGGTACAACGAATCTTCTTCTTTCTTTAATAATCTAATAAAACTTCAGAGCTTCCGCGCTACAGCTTCCGCGGAGGAAGGGGAACTTGATACAAAAAAAGGATCAAGAGTCGAGGACGGTACAACGAATCGTCTTCTTTCTCTAATGAAACGTCAAAAGGAACTGAATTTAGATAAGGGTTAAGAGTCGAGAATGGTACAACGAGTAGTCTTCTTTCTTTAATAAACTAATAAAACTTCAGAGCATCCGCGCTACGCGCGGAGGCACGGGAACTTGATTCAAACAAAGATTAAGAATCGAGGACCGTACAGCGAGTCGTCTTCTTTCTCTAATGAAACGTCAACAGAAACTGAATTTAGATAAGGATTAAGAGTCGAGAACGGTCCAACGAATCGTCTTCTTTCTCTTATAATTTGATGAAACCTCAAAGCTTTCGCGCTTCGCGCGGGAGGGGGGAAACTCCCCCCTCCCTGCACCCTCCCCCCTAGGGAGCGCGCTACGCGCGCTCTGTAAGTGAATCGCACGCTTCGCGTGCTCACTACCGCCCCCCCTAAAATGAAATCCTGGCTACGCGCTTGTCTAAACTTGCCTTATCAAAACCCATTAGTTGTAACTTCTTCAATAAGACGCAATGATTAACTGTATCAAAAGCTTTTTGCAGATCAAGGAGCACCATACCAACAAAGCTCCCTTGGGAAGTTTCTCTCCTCAAATAATCAGTCAAATGAATTAGACATGTTTCAGTCGAATAATCATGTCGAAAACCAGATTGAAATTCATAAATTATATCATTTTCTTTGAAGTATCTTTCAATTTGAACACAGACCGATTTTTCTAGAATCTTTGATGCTACGCTTAAAACACTAATAGGTCTATAGTTGCTAACATCAGTTTTATCTTTCTTTTTATAAAGTGGAGTCACTTTTGCTATTTTCATATCCTCTGGAAAAGTACTCGTCAAGATAGATAGGTTCATTAAGTAACTTAGAGGCTTAAATAAAACCTTCGCACCATCTTTTAGAAATTTAGCTGGAATCAAGTCTAACCCAGTACTTTTTGATACATTCAACTTACGTAACTCTTTGAAAACAAATTGTTCACTGATTGGTAATAACTCGAAGCTGTTTTCACGTACACCTTTTCTTTCGTAAAAGTCACGAATACAATCATTGTCTGCGCTGAAAAAGTCTTTGGAAGGGGGGAGTTTGTCTACTAATTTGGCAGCCACATTTGTGAAATGAGAATTGAATTCATCAGCGATGGCCATCTTATCATGACATAATTCCCCATCAACTTTAATGACAGATTCTTGTTCTTTTCGCTTCTTATTTTTCAATCCTAAGTTTTTTAGATTCTGCCAAAGTTTTTTCGAATCTTGTTTATTTTCTTCTATCTTGTTTTGTAAGTAATCGAGTTTAGCCTTTTTCACCTCTCTTTGGACCATATTTCTTAATACTCTGTATCTTTTATAGAGCTTCTCATCTTTTGCTCTTTTCCTCCATTTTTTGTATACTATATTTCTTTCTTGAATTAGGGAAAGAATATCTTTAGTCACCCAAGTTTCTGATCTTTGTTTTATTCTTATCCGTTTCAGTGGCGCTATCATATTCAAATTTGAGATAAAAACATATTGAAATATTGACCATGCCTCATTTACATCTTACTCTTCTGTATATTTGTTCATGGATCTGATATCATTAGTCCTGTGATGACCTATAGCCAGTCTAACATTTTTCCGTGTACAGAAAGTAAAATAATGGTCGCTAATAGATCAATGACACCACTTTGACTTATTTTATTTTCTTTGGTACAACCAACATGATCCAATAGAGAAGAACATGTAGGTGTAACGCGTGTTGCCTCTTTAATTAATGAGTTGACTAAACCCATGAAGACTCAACAAGTCAATATATTTTTTAGCCAGTGGCGATTTGCGAAGAAGACAAATATTCATGTCTCCTAAAAGAATTATTTCGTCATCCTTCTTTAATGTATCAAGAATATTGGACAATTTCTCGATAAACAAATTGTTTTTCGGAGGTCGATACAGAACGCTAACAACAATTGGTTCTGATCTTGGTATAAGCAAATTTATCCACAGGGATTCCGTATCTCCAGTACTTATAGCATCCATAATATTAAATGCAATATCATTTCTGATATAGAAACATACACCTCCTCCAGAGCCAGAGGATCGATCATGGCGTATGATTTTATATCCGTCTATTTCAATTTCTTGGTTGTTTTCGTGGTTGTTTGTTGTTGTAATATTGTCTTGTGTTTTCGAAGTCTTCGTAAGCAAAGTTTGAAACAATTGTATTTTTTTCTGGGGGATCCACAAACTACGAGCACTGCTTTTGAGTGGAACCCCCCCCCCCCCCCATTTCCCTCAGAAATTAAGAATTTCTTGTAATAGTTTTATTATGTGCAAAGTGTATTTGTATAGTTACCAGAAAAAATGAACTATGTATGATTTTTTTTTTAATATCTTTGTTTATCTTTCTGTTGGAAATGAAATGAATATGAATTGAATTGAATGTAGCTCCCCCCCCCCCCCCCCAATGATGTCGCAGCTTCGGTAGGCCTACTCTTATTAGGGTATTGGCATATATAAAGATATATATTAATTTAGTAGTATGGGTATTGGTCGCTTATTTTTCTTTTAAAGTTTGTTACATCGATGACACCCTAAAGTTTATTTTTGTACCACGGCTTGCCCACAGAATTATAGATTATAATTATGTGGGCTTGCCACGTGTGACGGACGTGTCTTTGGTTCTCTATCGGAATATACCGAAATATTTGGAATTATCTTTGAAATGTACTTTGGAATTCAAATGGTAGCATTTGGAAAGATTTATGAATCTGGATTATTTATGTAGGTAAGCAATTATTTTGTGGGCTTTCTAACACAATCCTGCACCTTCTAACCTAATATATAGCACGCCTATACGACGGCATTCAAATTTCCCGCCTTTTCTGGGAGGCCAATCATGGCGACGGCTTCGGCTATAGTCTCTGAGCCGGAACTGTCTGTGAGAAGTGAAAGTGATGACGTGTTCAGAGTTGTTACTCATAATCGACCTAGGAAAGGAGAACCTAATCAAAAAAGAAGACGAGAAGAAAGTGTAGCGGTAGAAAACTTAAACACTAAAACATCAGAATCAGACTCAAACAACACGGTTTATCAAACCGGCCCCTTCTCCTGGCAAAGATACAAAGCAAACAGATTTTAAACTGTTCATTACCCCAATAGACAAAAATAAATCTTTAAAAAATATGAGTCCCATAAAAATCGCACGAGCGATTAAAGATGTGTGTGTCAGTCCCGTGGAATTCATAAAACCTGTTAGCTCTGGATTACTAGTTAAGTGTAAGAACACAAAACAAGTTCGAGCAATCCTACAGTTGGATAATATAGGGAATATTCCCGTCAAAGTGACCGAGGGTGCAAGAGGCGCCAAAGGGGTAATTTACGCCATTCCAACAGAAATGACCGAGGAAGAAATTTTGTCTGAATTAAGAACGCAACAGGTAACAGCGGTTAAAAGAATGACAAAAAGGGTGAAGAATGGAGAAGATAAAGATCAAATGGAAACAAACGAATCAAAGCAGATTCCTCTAACAAGCGTCATCCTGACCTTTAGTACATCCACTCTACCAACATCGATAAGGATGTGCTACCAAATAAAGTTGGTAAAATTATACATTCCCAAAGTAGTCAGGTGCTTCAAGTGCCAAAGATTCGGGCATGGGGCAGCAACGTGCCGGTCTAACATGAGATGCGTTAGATGTGGCGAAAGCCACAAGTTTGAGGAGTGCGCCAAAAAAGACACCCGGCCGAAATGTGTAAACTGCGGAGGCGAGCATTCTGCTGCTTATAATGGTTGCACACAAGCAAAAAAAGCTAAACAAGTACAACACATAAAAATCACAGAAAAAATCACATATGCACAAGCATCACAAATATGGACAAATAAACAAAATCCCCCTCAAACTAACATTGTCACACAAGCCTCCCAAATGAGGAAAGAGGAACAAGAAAACACACAAATTAAACCAAGAGATGCGATACCTGGCTCATATGCCAACGCTGCAACCACACAAAACGTACCTCCCACAACCACCAGCACCCCACAAACTCAAAATGTCTTACCACCTCGAACAACCTCAAAACATCCTTCGAAAATCCCTCGAAAAATCCCACAAAATCCTTCAACAACATCAACAAACTCCACAACAATCACTTCAAAAAAAGACAATGAAAAGAAAGAAAATCCTTCTGTACCCCTGAACTTTATAGCTACAGCAAATGATGATCAGATAATTGACTTTATATGTCAATTGATCCTCTCACTCACAGAGGGCAAAACTCTCAAAGAAATAAATAATTTAGTTCTGGTCGCAGCGAAAAGATCGCTGCAGCAAATAAGTAGTGTTATATACCTCACTTAAGAAATCCAGCCATCTGATTGGTCGAATTGCATTCATAAACTTCAACTGTTCCTGTAAAATTCCCGGTAACCATGCATAAACATTTCAATATTTTTTAATAACCATGGTTACTCCATGGTTACCCCATAGGTTTACATGTTAAAAAATGGTTAGAACTTTACGGAGCTTTGTGTTATAAGATACAGAAATGTGATGTGAAATGAAAAATATTTTTTATTTTTTATTTTTTAGTCTATTTTTTTTCGGCATATAAAAGTATTAATGACTGCTTTATTTTTTTTCGGCATATAAAAGTATTAATGACTGCTTTAATATTCGAGAAATAGTTGTTTTCATACGCTCTCGGGAAGGTTACAATTGGGCTATTCCCCTCGGCAAGCCTCGGGGAATAGCACAATTCTAACCTTCCCTTGAGCGTAATAAAACAACTATTTCTCTCAAAGCAGTCATTAATACTATACTAACAATGTTGATAACGATACTTAAAACATTGATGATACTGTTTTCCATACTACAATGGAATGCACAGATTACACTCAGTACATTAAAAATATAATAACATAATGTAATAAGAAAATAAAATAAGAACAGTAAAACATTATACAATATTATAATATGCTTAATTACACTCAGTACATTAAAAATATAATAACATAATGTAATAAGAAAATAAAATAAGAACAGTAAAACATTATACAATATTATAAATATGCTAAATTACACTCAGTAGACCTACATTAAAAATATAATAACATAATGTAATAAGAAAATAAAATAAGAACAGTAAAACATTATACAATATAACACTCAGTACATTAAAAATATAATAACATAATGTAATGAGAAAAGAAAATAAGAACAGTAAAACATAATACAATATTATAAATATGCTAAATTACACTCAGTACATTAAAAAAATATAATAACATAATGTATTCAGAAAATAAAATAAGAAAAAGTAACAACAATGATAAAAGGTATGATAAGATTATTGAATATAGAGGCTTGTGTATGGTGTGTATGTGATATAACAAATAATCTGCACGTACTGTTAAGAAACACTAACAAAGCCCATGAATGTTTTGCTTACGATATTATTTTTCGATGCTATCTTAAAAGAAAGATAAATATAAAACGAAATAAATATATTTTTAAAAATACATAATTGAGAGATATAACACGTGCCGTAAAGTATTTTGGCGACAATAGTCAAATTACTGACTAATCGCCAATAACTCAAAACACAACAACAACAACACCAAAGCAGGATTTTCGCATGAAGTTTCTCCTTTTTCTTTTATTTACTGGTTTAAAGAACGTATTTGAAGCATGTCTAGTCGGATTACGCAGGTGAGAAATACTTGGTTTACCTAATTGTGAAAATTATGGTTATTTCTGAATTTAATTTGTAGCAAATTAAGGAGATTGTTACTGTTAGTGTTAATTGGCCATGGTTCTGTTTTTTTTCTTCTTCAGTCCCGTTCGTTAGAATTAGAGTAGGCTAGGGTCAATTGACGCCAATCTTTGCGCTAGTGGACTTCGTATCAATTTTTGACCCGTAACTCCGGCGTGGAGATACCCTACTAAAACATACAAAAAAAATCAACTTAATCTTCATTTATTGTTCAAATAATGGTCATAATATAAAGTCGTTATATTTCTTACCCCTTTCGTGTCAATTTTCTTATCTTTTTTGGAATATTTTTCCTAAAAAAAGAAGACATTTGTCATTGTAATTCACTTTCTCACAGGTTTCACGGCAAACCGCTGCACAATTACAATACAATTGCATACCGTACCGATGAAGGAGTGCGCGCGCATGAACGTGAGTGAAGTTATCAACTGTAATCTCAGATCCTCATCAAATTAATTACGACGATGACCGTTAATTATTACGGTCGTGCCCACCCGCACCCCTTCGGTACGCGTACGGTACGCAAATTGAAACCTGTGAGAAAGTGTATATTATAATGACTTGGTTTTCAGGAAAAATATTCCAAAAAAGATAAGAAAATTGACACGAAAGGGGTAAGAAATATAAGGACTTTTAAATCATGATCATTATTTGAACAATCAGACAATTGATGAAGTTTTAGTTGATTTTTGGTATGTTGCGGGTCACAAATGGATACGAAAGTACACTATATCGAACCTTGAAGACTTTTCTTTCTACTTGTACAATACACTTTGAAAGTGTCGAGAATTGATTCTGCTGGGAATGCAAATACATGCGGTATACATGAAAATGGCTGATTTCGCTTCCCAATTTGAAATCTCCTTTACAAAAATAGTAATTAGTGTGAAAAGGGGGCATGCTTGGAGTGTTGCTCAATTCATTGACACCCATGTGTCTTATACTTTTATCTTTCCTCCTCTCTTTGTCTTTCATACTGACCATGTCTTCTTTCTTTTTTTCTAGCAATGGGCAACCTTCTCGCGCATATGGTATCTCATAGATGCGTATAGGCAACCACCAGGAAGGGTAGCTGTCGCCATCTCCAAAGTTCTTCAGGGAAAACACAAACCTATCTATCATCCACTAAGTAAGTAATTGCAGGAAGGGGGGGCGGGGGGGGGGGGGGGGGTGGTCCAATTTTTGATATGGTATATAGACTTAGAGGTCACTTTAGATATAGTAAACCATTAATTGGTTTGAAATATCAACTGGAATTGAACTACAGGGGCTAGGGAGGTGATTTTTGTAGATATTTCCTTAGTATTTGTGAATGTGACCTGCTTACCGTAGTCATAAACTGTTTGGTTCCTTGGTTCCTGAGGGGGTTTAAGATGGGTTTTGACATTAAACACGATGCACCAGGGACCCATTTCACAAAGCCTTTTTTCGATGACCAAAATCAGTGACAAATCTGCTGATAACCTATCAGAAGAATGGATTTCACTAGACTATAACAAAAACTGTGATTTGTCACTGATGACAAGTTTTGTTAAATGGGCCCTAGACAGCTTTTCAAAACACCGTTGTGAAAAGTTCAAGTTTGCCCACAAACCATGGAAATAAAGCGTTTCATTGGGGTGGCGGTGAACTTGTACTTAATATGGTTTTGTGAACAGCACCCTGATTTCAATGTATTGGGATCATTTTAATTTTTAACCCTTGCTGTACTTTGCTTTCTGAAGCCCCTGACTTGAGTGAGAATGATTTTAAAAGACTTTAAACTTCCTGACCTGTCTTTGCTGTTTCTTTTCTGGCATCATGAGCTAAGCAACTGACATCCGAATGGGTTAGTGTTACCCTTTGACAACATTGATGTTCAACGTATATAAGCCTAACATTGGTCAAATAGTTTAGATATCAGTGATAAAACATACATGTACCTATATTGTTTATGATCTAAAGAGATATTACATCCCATATATCACTGAGCTATGTTGCGGTACCATGTGTAACCCAGGAGTTCAATTAATAGCCCCTTACACCTTCCTGTCAGGCAGAGGTGAAAGCCAGAAGGGCGCTAATTATGTGTTAAAAGGAAATCCAACCTTTGATAGCAAAATATAGAGGAAAGCAGAAAATCAGAGAAGTAGACCGGGGAAGTCCAAGTGGAAACAGACAAAAAAATGAAAGCATTGTAATCATGCCAGGTATGGGCTCTTCAATTTGACTGAATCAGTGATGTCTCTGTGATGAAGTGGTAGACAACTTTCCCACTTGTTCCAACTCAAAAATTTATGAATCAGGAGGGTCTATTTTCTTTAGAGGACCTACATGTACATGTATAATAAAATGTTATACATTATATAATTTGAGTATTGCCCCCAAGAGAGGAGGAACTTAAGAGAGAAAAAAACAGAAACTGATGATATTTTTGTACACGACTACATCAGAATACACTGACCTAACTGCTAATTTGAGATTCGCATAGACTTTGGGATCTCATATTTGAAACATTCATAACTTATGTATTATTGGTCCGACGTATTTCAAACTATCGCCCATCTCTTTCTCTGATATTCTGCTTTCATACAAATGAACTCATTATACAAGAGTTGGATTGCCTTTTAGAGGATATGAGTTTGACTCTCATCATACTGTATACAAAGTGAAGATCAGAGGAAGGATTGCTTTGTGTTTCTTTGACAAACAGGTGATGTTGGAGACCATGTGGTGGTTATAAACACAAGTCAAGTTGCATATGCCAAGGATAAGTGGGAGGAGAAAATTTACTACCACCATACCGGGTGAGTACTGGCTTCTTTTTTTTTTGGGGGGGGGGGGGGGTGGGGAGCGAGGAGGTCGATTCAACATTTCTGCTAACATTTGCATTGGCCTTTATTTCATCTAAAATATTATGTTAGGGTTAGGGTTTGCGATTGGGTTTTAGGTTAGTTTCTTAGTGTAGAATTCGGTCCAGGGATGGAGTTAAGGGAAGTTCACCTGGTATTAAGTTGGTATTAATAAAAGCAGAAAAAATAAGAGAGGAACAGGCCGATGAAAAATTTTACCAAAATTTGTTCGAAAATGAGAACGTTATTAATTTTGAAGTTGCTGTCAATCAAACACAAATTGGCAACACTGTGACATCTCTTGCAAGGTCTTCTCCAATCTGCTCTGTACGGAAAATTCATAAACTTTCATTTTCTTAGTTATTGATGACAGAATAGATTTGTTTCATACAAGGGTTGTAAAACATATTTGCAACAATTATATTTATAATGGTGCATGTATCATTTGGAAAAAAATTATGGCAAAAATAGAAATTTCTAAGAAAAAGTTGTGATTGTTTTTGGAATATTACTTATTGTTGATGTAAACTGGCCTTTGAAAGAAATATTGTTGGTTTTATTTGTGTTTGATATTTCAATCATGCATGTTTTTTATTTTAACTATTTCAGATATCCAGGTGGATTCAGCGAAACTCCTGCCCATGAGTTTCACCAAAAAGACCCTACAAAGGTAATTCGGTAGCTACACAGTCATTTTTTTGTGTATTGTCCAAAATAGCAGGAAGTCAATGGAAAGGATGTACTGGTAGGTAGATAGATAGCATAGTAAATCACTCAAATCTTTTTAACATTTTACCATCACATTGTTAATAAAATATTAATATCTTGACTTCTTTTTTGTGTGTAAAAAATATGTCTTTATATAATTTCTCTGTATCTCCTTTTTTCTTTCTCCCTTGTTTGTTTCCAATTTTTTAACCTCCACTTCTCTCTTTCTCTGCCTGTCTCTGTCTCTCTCTCTCTCCCTCCCTCTTTATCTCTCACTCTCTCTGTCTCCCTCCCTTCCCCCTCCCTCCCCCTCTCTGTTTCCCTCTCTGTCCCCCTCTCTGTCTCCCTCCCTCCCCTCTCTGTTTCCCTCTCTCTCTCTCTGTTCCCACCCTCTCTGCCTCCCACCCTCTCTCCCTCCCCACCCTCTCTCCCTCTCCCTCTCCCTCTACCTCTCCTTCTCTCTCTTTTATCCTGTCTCTGTCTATCTCTCAGGTGATAAAGAAAGCGGTGTATGGCATGCTGCCCAAAGATCTCAGAAGACGTGAGATGATGAGGAGGTTACATTTATTTGCTGATCATGTAAGTTGATCTACCACCTGTTTTAAGTTTGCCAATAAGGCAGAGAATTGCATTTGATATGCTTTTGCATGCTTACAAAGTATTGTGTGGTCAAGCCCCAAATGATTTGTCTGAATTATTATCTTTTACATCGTATCCATAATCAAGTACCAGTAACTTACAAAGTACACACGACAAGCTGCTCCTAAAACTATCTCACACAAAATAAAAGTAACTCTTGGAGGTTGTCCTTTCATTTGTGCTGCTCCAAATCGCGTACGTACGTTTCTCTGCTGTAAACTACATACACAATACACTCACGCTGCGGCGCTTCTAGGCATATCACCGCGTCACATCAGTTCTCCGTTCAAAACGTCACAACCCGGAATGTTTCAAATGGAAATTTCAACAAAAATGGTAGTTTCCTCGGGTAGCAGACGACGTCATAGATATGGCGAAGTAGGGTCTCTTTATTGTACTTGCAAAACAATATTATTTGACCTACAGCAATGCTTTTTATATTAAACGAAATTTTTTACTCTCTATGTCATGATAATGCTTCATAGTGGAGAGGTTAATTCCCCTTTAATATAGCCTGTTCAGGAAGACTCCAACATGGTTTACCGGTAATTGAATGCTTTTGATCATGAATACTCGCTCATGATGGAAATAATAATCAGAATCCAACTTGCTCTTTCTCTCTCTCTTTCTCACTCACTCTCTCCCCCCCCCCCCCCCCTCTCTCCCTCTCTCTCTCCCCTCCCTCCTCTCTCTCCCTCCCTCCTCTCTCTCTCCCTCCCCTTCTCTCCCTCCCCCCTCTCTCCCTCTCCCTCTGTCCATCTTTCTATCATCCAGGATGTACCGGAAGACATCTTAGCCAACGTCAGTGAGCAGATCAAACCTCCCAGGGTCGTCCCCAGAGCTCTCACAGAATACACGCAGGAAGAGCTAGATAACTTCCCAAAGTTATGGCTACCGTAAGTCGTCACTCAAACAGTTTTACATGTTAAATATGCGACTAGGTTGAAGACAAAAATTAAATTGAGAGAAATATAATTGATATACATGTGTACTGTGCCTTAGGGAACTTTGACTACTATTTATTTTCAAAGTACATTTATAAAATCTACTAGAGAAAAACTAATGTCACACATGCCTGCTGATGTTAGTTATTTTATAGTATCATTATTATTATCATTATCATTTTTTAGATTTAGAGTTCTTTTTATTCAAAAAGAAGTTTGAGTTCTGGGAGGAGGTGAAAATTAATTTGTGAGCGTCATCATTGCTATTATGCAAGTGTTGAAGAACAGCATGGCTCTTCAAATGCTTTCATATTCTAACTATGGCATGCAACAACATACAAGACTGGACCAAATTTCTTATCATTTTGATGATTCCAGAACCTTGCAGTACACACCAATACTTATAAGTTACATGATCAACCTTTTCTGATCGATGCCACACCCTTTCTTTCACAATGCAATTGCATGACCGGAACTCAACTTCATCTTTAAGCCCTATCCCCCTCCACCCCATTTTCACATGTGCTTGACTTTCTTCATTCTTTAATGGTTGATTTCTCTCTTTTGTTTGTCTTATACAGGAAGGAGCCAAAGTACTGACAAGAAATATCACTATGAGCCATGTACATCAAGAGACTCTATTTATTAAGGACTACTTTGAGACATCTCCCTGTATCACTTCCAAAGTCAACCATGCTCTTATGCAATCATGGAAGCCACTTGCTTTAAACACCAATCTGGAGTCGTTTGTAATCATCGATAGCTGAAATGGTTAATTTGAGCTTGTTTGGTCATTGATGGATGTTAAAAGCAGGTTTGATTGGAGGATGCTAGGAGGTCAGGAGGAAACCATTTTGTGCTTCGGAATCAGAGAATATATAATTATTTTATACTCGAAACCTGCTTTGAAACAGTGGTTCCTGTATAGAAAGACTACCCATCGATAAAGCCTGCAGTCTTGGTTTTCCTTGAACAGTAATTCGCAGTGAATTTTTTTGATTAACTTGTACTTTAAGACACCTTTTCCATGAAGACTACTTTATTTGTCATCCTTGAGCACTGGTTTCACTGCATTTGGAAACAACAAGGACTACACGATGATCACCGGATTTCATTCTTGCAGTCTTCATGTTTGTTGATCTGAAAATATGGACAAGCAGCTTTAAGATGGTTATAATGAAAGCCGGTATTGTGATGTTTTTATTACTATATGATTTAAAGATGGAAAATTAATGTATATTTGTTTCCACGCTGTTTTGTTTTGATATTTGGCAGTAGTCTCAAGGAATGAGAATATTGAGCTACCGAGTTATCTCTGTATCAGGACGGGGAGACTGAACAAGATATATAGAGGCAAGGGGTGTTCTTCTGAAGGAGAAAGAGAGTGGAGGGGGGGGGGGGGGCAGGGAGAGAGTGAAGAGTGAGAGAGATAGACGGGACAATTATAGACTTACCAATAAAAAAATAGCAGCAGTCGGCCATTGGAACAGACCTACTGCAGGACAGATGCTTTTTTCCCACTTAAACGTAAAGACTGGAATAGACTTCTAAAAAAAGACCTTTAATAACGCTAAAATATATCAAAGAAAGATCATTCTTGTCCATGATTAAGTCATGTCTACATGGACTGACGAAAAAGAAGATGAGAGTGATAAGAGTTTAGATAGCTGAAAGGTCATCTCAAGATTGGACAGAGACAAGACATCGGAGAGAATGAGGAGAGAAGAGAAATTGAAGTGTAAGAGATTATGAGACAGAGATAAAGGTAATGCAAGAAATAAATGTGTATATCATACGTGTGTATAGAAAGAAATATGAGTGAAAGAGAGAGAAAAAGTGTGAGAGAAACAGACAGATAGGAGGAAAGGTGAGATAGAGAATAAGAGAAAGACACATTTGAAGATTACTACAAGAAGAAAGACCTTTGAAGAATACTAGAAGAAGTTAATGGATAGATGGAAAATAACGAGGCGATGGAAAAGGGAAATACTGAATAACAATTCAAAACCTGTTGACACAAACACTCACAGACACGGACTATTTCCTTTTGATTTTGAATTTATTAAATTTCATATACAATTTCAAGAAACTTTCAAAAAGTATTATTCTACGGAAAAAAATGTATTTCATCCCTTTGCAAACCTCAAACAAGGTCACTCACTACATAAATGAAGCTTCCTCAAAGCCATATGCATTCAAAACTTAAATAAATAAAGATGCAACCTGAAATAGAGTTAAAGAATACTACTTCTTAGAGAGAAACCCTACTGTGTCATTTCATCTTAAAGCCCCACTGCACTACTTATAACTATTTGAGCCCTCTATATAGCAAACAATGCTTAACCGGTGACCATTGGTCCCCCATGATCCCCTTTTTCTTATGATAATTGAGAGAGGATTTGATGAGATAACCACCTGTCAGTGACCATGAAGGGCTGTCTAATCCCTCCTGACCAAACTAGTGCAGTGAGGCTTTAAGTTCTTGAATTAAGATAAAAATAGACTGAATTAAGGAATTGTATTTGTACTCGACCCACTTAGTACTAAGCCTGTGATGACTTAGCCAGACTTTATGGGAAAATCCTGAAAATGTTTTTGTATCCCTTAGACAGTTATATACTATCTGTTCAGGGCCAAAAGAGCATTATCTCTGTGTCAAAATGATATGACTTAACTCTTATCCTGCCACAGGGCTAATCCCCCCCAGTGCCAGATTTATAACGAGATAATCGGATTAACGCGATGGTACTAACAATAACGCGTGCAAAACACTAGGCACAGTCCAATGGGCATGAACAATAACTGCTATTACGAATGTTTGCTAGCATGCAAGAAGCAGCGTAACAATAGCGTGCACGCAGCCTCAT
Source organism: Strongylocentrotus droebachiensis (assembly GCA_035222895.1). NCBI lineage: Eukaryota > Metazoa > Echinodermata > Echinoidea > Camarodonta > Strongylocentrotidae > Strongylocentrotus > Strongylocentrotus droebachiensis. The sequence goes on along the minus strand of JAVYIG010009626.1, from coordinate 54,189 downwards.
GGCAGGCTATGAGTTAATGCCCTTCTGGCTCCAAACAGACAAAATATACATGTATGCAAATATACACAAATAAAAATAATGAGCAAGTAATGCTATTCCAAATGTTGAGAGGCTAGAGATATACATGTTTATCTATTATTCTCATTAGAGAAGAAGTATTAACAGGACAAATTTACTTGTACACTTTGAGAAATGTCACCCTATTGTAATATACATGTATCTTTCGGGACCTGGAACAGACTCTACAAACCATGTACATGTACATGCATCATATTTCTAAACATTTTGTAATACACATGTACGGTACATAAACAAGTAAATATATGAAATAAGATAAACCGTAGGAAAATGAGCCCTGGTGAAAACATCCCATGTACAGAAATACATTTGTCACCTCAAAATATCATTTTCAAATTGCATACCACAAAATATTTCAAAGAAGCGACGGTAAACAATGACATGTACGATGAAGTTACACGTTTTATGAATTTATTGACTTTTGATCCATAATTCTGAAGAGTGGAATGGACTTTCCCTACAACATAGCTGAATACAACATTCCATGTTGTCACTACACAGCAATGCATGTTGTTCTTTCTCTTTAGCAGCTATTGTAGACGAAAGCTATATTTCTTTAAATTCTATAAAATTTGGATATTGCGAGTGCCTTTGTGGCATACGGTAGCCTTTTTTTTCAGTTAAAGTTTTCCTGTGCAGTATTTTTTAGTTTTATAATCAATATATACAGCAGTTTATGATATCCCCTGGTTACTATGACGATGGGTATCTCTCCACAACCATTGCGTGTCCCTGTCAAAGGAATAAAAGAAAACAGGATAAAATTAAATTAATTAATGATTACGGGTAAACTTGGATAGATGACAATGGTAATCCATATAAAGTGAACAAAAATGAACATAAGATGTATCAAATATAGCTGTGCAACTGTTGCATTATACTGTACATGTGAAAACATAAGTGACACATTTCTCGTCATATTTTCAAGGGGGGTGTAAACCGATATTTTGTCGACAATTTCTTTTTCTTTTTCAAGACCAATTTGTTTCATGGTATGCAGATTATCTAAAAAACACAAAGCTTCTAAGATTTATGCCCTATTTAAGAAATTTGGTATTGGCACCGATTGTGTTATGCACCGGTCGAGAAGCCTGGTCAAACATATGGTCAGTTTATACTCACATGTCCACCAGCTGCACAAGCGGCCAGCACAGCAAACTGACCGTCCTCCTTCTCCAGACGATTGGCCGATGTGGTGGCCAGCCTGACCCCTGTGGCTCCGAAGGGATGACCGATGGACAGTGACCCTCCCCATAGGTTCATCTTATCCATAGGGATAGCTCCAAGCTGAAGGAGACAAGACACATTTCAGTAGTATTAGTTGCCTTTAAATAAAGGTAGTTTTAATAAAAGGCGGTGGACCAAAAGATGCGTCTGGAACGCAAAATACATAACTAGTAATGTTTGGTCATTTCTAATTTATTGCTAGGATATTTTTTACATGACAGAGTAAAGAGTGCTCTGATTGGCTATTATTGTTCTGCAGAGTCTGATGAACTCTGAGATCGACACACTTTCTAATTTACTTTGTTAACACAGCAAACCACTCAATGTGGTCAATTGTTGTGAATGAGCTGAAAGTTCTTTCATGACAAATCTAAATGAAAGTTACGCTAGCCTCATCAAGATGGTATAATATATGTATTTACCAGCTCCATTTCCTGACAATGTGGTTCTATCTCTGTGAGATAAAATTATGATTTTCAACAATTATGCGGTTTGTGTTCTGGACACGTCTTTTCATGCATCTACATTTCATTTAGCTACCTAAAGGTTCTACAAGACTTGTTCAGGGGACAATTGCTCTGTGGCCAATTTCAATCACTGATCACGGACCCGTTTCATAAAACTAAATAATAAATGACAAATTTGCTCTCAGCCTATCAAATGCCATGACTTCAGTAGCTTAATAACAGTTATTGGTGACAAGTTTTATGAAACAGTGCCCAGATTCATAACTCCAATATGAGAATAATCTGCTTGATCACACGGAGCTTACTATACAATGGTCCCAATTCACACAATTCTTAGCTTACAAAGGAAGAGAGTGAGAATAAGGGAGCAGGAAAGTAAGAGAGACAGACAGACAAACACACACACACAAAAACAAACAAAAACCCAACGCAGATTTTTTTTTCAAAACTACTGATAGAGAAAATGGAAAAAGAGGATATTTGGCTTTAAAAAAAATAATCCTAACCTTAGCTTTGGATCCTAGGGAGTTCTGGCACCAGTAGTCCGAGTCCAGAGCGGTCATGTTGGCAAGGATCTGTCCAGCGAAGGCCTCATGAATCTCAAAGACATCAATATCACCAAGGGTCAGACCAGACCGGGCCAGGACCTTGGGGATGGAGTAAGCAGGTCTAGGGTACACACACAGTAAAGAGAGAGAGAGAGATTATAAATAATTAGATGCTGCTTATAAATATCGGCTTGTATGGTGATGTAGATATACAGCTATAAGCTCAAGAAAGATTACCAACAGTTTTTTCAGGACTACACACACACTCAAGAAAGAAAGATTACCGACAGTCCTTTTCAGGACTCCACAATCCTCCCCCTCTCTCTCACATGGTGCAACTGTGAACCTGCTGTATACAAACAATTAGGTGTACAAGTCTTGGCAACTTCCATTACAATGAAATTGCTACTTGGGGGTTACGAAAGCATTAAAAACTAATCCTATGGACTATTTTTTTTTTTTATAAAGTTTATTAACCGAGTTTAAGATCGATGGATAAATAATATTGATGATTATAATCACATGCTCAGATCAAAGGCTATTTACATCCTAAGAACCTTGGCAACCACTTAAAATTGGCTATAGTTATTTCAAAATATTGAGGGGTCACCCTACCCCCCCCCCCCCCCCCCCACCCCTCCCCTCTCTTCAAAAAAGGTATTTGCTACCCCTGGGGAGTGTTTCACAAAGACAAAGATTGACTTTAAGTTGGATTTAACTATGGCAGGCCGTTCATGCCACTACTTCCTCTCACCATTATGATCTTTGGATAATATCTTTTCCTTCAATAATGAATTATCAAAACATGTCAATTCTGTAGATTTGTGACCATGATTTGTAAGTCCCTTGAGAGACCAACGCCAGTAAATGATGAGAGGAAACAGTGGCATGAACGGCCTGCCATAGTTAAGTCCAACTTAAAGTTGATCTTAGTCTTTGTGAAACACCCCCTGATCTACTAGTTACTTACCCCAATAAGAGTTCATCTTTAGGGTCCTGTGCCACATAGACATAGTCCCTCAGGTAAGCCTTGGGTTTGTAGCCCATCGCTAGAGCCTTCTCTTCATGTGAAACACCCCCCCCCCCCCCCCCTGATCTACTAGTTACTTACCCCAATAAGAGTTCATCTTTAGGGTCCTGTGCCACGTAGACATAGTCCCTCAGGTAAGCCTTGGGTTTGTAGCCCATCGCTAGAGCCTTCTCTTCAGTCATTATCAAGCAGGCTGATGCCCCATCACTCTGTTATCAAACAAATTATTTATAAATTTAAAAAAAACATTGTGATTAAAGATGCCAATTACCTTCTAATGATCACTTTGTTCTCTAAATGTTGACAATAATTCCATTTATGAATCTATTGATTTTCAATTTAATGTTAACTGATTGCAAAAAATAAAATGCAAAGAAATGCAAGAACATGTCTAAACCTACACCTTTCATTCTTAACCGAGGGGATGTGGTAACTGAGGATTAATGACTAGATGTAGAGGTGTAGTGGTCCAGTAGTTTTTAGCACTTGACTTGGGTTCGATCCCCGACACAGCACTAATGTCTTTTGGGAAGGCATTAATCTACATTTGCCACTCCATACCCAGGAGAGAAATGGGGACCTGGTAGAATGACGAAAGCATTTGTGTTAGTAATTTCCATATGCCCTCACTGTGACCATATGGTAGGAATTCTCCCCAGGGAGTGAAGGTGGTGCACATTGTGCTTGCATGAATCCGATGACCGGCTAAATAATATCTGTAAAGCATTTAGAGACGGTATTTTGTATCAAGCACTTAATACATCCAGATTAGTATTATTACATGAATAATGAAAATTCACAAGTCATCTTTTAAAGGTCCAAAGAACAAGAGTCGCCTCAGGCAAAATGCCTCTCTCGGCTGCAGCACCCTCTCTGTGGAACAAGTTACCTTTGGCGTTGAGAACTACAGTACAACATTATGAGAAAGTTTGCAATCCAGAATGAAAATTTATCCTTTTCTCAGCAATGCTTAATACAAGAATGTAGTACTCATCATATTTTATCTCTTTTTCACCTAGTGCACCTTGGAACATAAATTCTTGATAATGATGATAATAATATGTCTCGTCTACCCAGGGTAGCCTCATCAGTAATCATACTGTTTTCCCTGAGGGCCCTGCAATCATATCATACCCCAGCTTTAACCGAGCTACCATGAACAGGCGCTCCAGCACTCTCCTACCGGGTACCCATTTACCACTACTGCAGACCTGCCAACCTCTGGAGTTCAAAAACTGTATTCTTTAATCCCAAAAGTTGTATTTTACTGACAGATTGTATTCTCAAAAAATAAACAAGGACTTTTACGCGAATCAATGCCTCTTAAAGTTCCTACATACAGGAAGAATTTTTTTTATGGATCATTGGTTGAATATGCATGATTTCGTCATGACTGGTGTGTTCGATGAACCAATGAACATCCCCAAATTGCTGATGTGAGATGCTTGTAGGATACTTTACAGGACAGAATGGGCATTTTGCTTTTGTTGGAAAATCGTATTTTATTGAGGAAAATCGTAATGTCGTATTTGCTTCTAAAAATCGTACGAAATATGACTAAATCGTACTGGTTGGCAGGTCTGCTACTAGGAGGAGTGTGGCAAATGTAGATTAATGTCTTGCCAAAAGACATCAATAATGCGGCGAGGCTTGAACCAAGAACCATGCGATCCACAATCCGGTGAAGTATCCACTGGACCACATCACCTCTACTGATGGATGGCACAATACAATGCCTGTTACAGTATTGGACTCACCAAGAAAGAAGCATTGGCAGCAGTGATAGTGCCATGAGGCTTGATGAATGCTGGTTTGAGTCGTGCCATCTGGGCCTCGTTGGACACCCTGATCCCGTTGTCTGACTCTACGGCCTTGCCGGTCTTAGGAACGATGTAGGTCAACCGGTCGGTCAAGAGACCCTCCTTGGTGGCCTTGTCGGCTAGGGCATGGGAACGTCTGCTGTAATCATCCTGTGATTGGACGAGATGGGTCATTACTGGATTGAAATGAATTTAAAGAGAAGGTTGAGTTCTGGGAAGAGGTGAAACATAACTTGTGAGCGTTATCATTATGCGTTAAGTGTGGAAGCACGTCGGATAAAACATGTTCCTGAAAAGCATGGCTCTTCAAATGCCTTAATATTCTAAACATGGCATGAAACGGCATAACAATCGGGACAGATTTTTATGCCACATGTTTGTGTAGTCCCATACACTTATTTCTGTGTGCAGTGCTATTAAATTTACCAAGACTATGCCAATTTTCTTATCCTTTTGATGATTCCAGAACCTTGTAGTACAAACTAATACTTAAGCTAGATGATCAACCTTTTCTGATCGATTTCACACCGTTTCTTTCACAAAGCAATCGCATGACCAGAGTCCAGAACTCAACTTTATCTTTAAAGCCCCACTGTCCTACATGTACGTGTAGGTACTTGCTCCCTCTATATAGAAAACTTCCCCAATCGGTGCCTGTTGGTCCCCCATGATCCTCTTTTTCTTATGTTAGTTGAGAGCTAAGTTAATGAGATAGCCACCTGTCAGTGACCTCGCTGTGTGGTCTAATCCCTTCTGGCCCAGTAGTGTTGACGGTCTTTAAAGGTTATATAGCTACATGCATATATCCAACAATGTAAATGACTGTGTACTTGCCCTTTTGCAAACAATCATTCTGCATTGTGTGGTTTGGCTCAATAACTTTTGATTCAAAGCCCTAAATAACATGCCAGATGCATGAGTAGAAAGGGCAAACATTTCTGCACAAACTGCATGTATTTTTGTTTCCTGACTATACTGCATTTGATGCCAGGTATAATAGGAAAATAATTTTAAAATGTTACAATAACTGAAATTTTAAGCTACTGAAGTCGTGGTATTTGATTGGCTAAGAGCAAATTTTTCATAGAAATTTATTCTGTTATTGTCTTTAATATTGAAAACAAGTTTTATGAAAGAAGGCTCTGGTCCTTAGTAAGATTATAAGAGGATGATGATGTGGATCCTAATCAAATGATTGGTTGAAAGCGTACATGTGACCAGGCATCTACTAACGCGTAATTTGGATAATGTCCTATCATTATCCAATGGTAATGACCGATCATTATCAAAATGAATTGATAAAACATCATTTTATGAAACAAAACAAACATAATCTTATAAAACAAATGATACACATCATTTTGTTCGGGCATTAGTCAAATTACCTACACTCTGTACCTTCAAAACAGTTCAAACGGTGTTAGACTGTTCCAAAGGTACCTCGTGTGGGTAATTCTTACTAATGCCCTCACTGATGTGTATTACTTGTATACTAATGCAGTAGTTCACCTGATCTAGTCTGCTTATTCCAAAAGCAGCTGCAAGTCTGTCGGCTGAATGGCCCATAGTCTCATTAGACGAGAACTCCGCTACTGCAGGGAGCTATATAAGAAAAACAATACAATACAATTAATAAATGATAACTTAGTCAATGATAATGATAATGATAGTAAAAAACATCTAGCACTCTACTATGTTCATCATAAGAGTGGGTATGTACACATGAATGAAACTTGTTTCAAGTCAATTTTATTTCAATTGAAAAATAACACACACAAATAGAGCTATACATTGTTATATAAGAAGAAAACAGAATAGAATACGTATATACATTGGTACAACAATGTAAAAGTTGCTTGGCAGGTAGCAGCCAGAAAGGAAGTGACCCTTATAAATGGCCGACCTAAAGAAGATATATAATTCAAAGATACAGTGAAACCTGTCTATAAAGACCACTTTTTTTGTCTCCCTTGGGTGGTCCCTTGGGTGGTATAGGCAAGTGGTCTGTATGTTCAGGTTCCTTTAGTACATGTTTCAATGAAAAACCATTTCTAAGGGAAACAAAAAAACGTGGTCTTTGTAGACAGGTGGTCACTAAAGCAGATTTGACTGTACCAGACTTACGAGGACGTGAAAATAATTTACAGTGTGTAGAGTGTATAGACTGTAGTAGAACATTGAGTAGAAACAGTAAAAAACTCAAAAGAGAAATTGCATACGATATATTTCTGACTATATGGGTACTATATTAAAACTGTTATGCCTATATTTCTTCAACCCAATTTTCTATATTTGCCCCTAAGTCTTGCCTGAGAATTGACTCGACACACACATAACATACAATTTCCATAGTTTGTGCGCTTGGGGAGGGAAGGAGGATAAGAAAAGCAGGGAAGCTAGATTAAGACTATGTCTGCAGTAATACTTTTCTAGTTCTTACCTCTGGATTAAGTGCAGCCATACTAAGATGTCTTGATGCAAGGCTCATCTTGGCTCCCATGCTCTTTGCCTAGGTGACACAAAACACACTTTGTTATAACATATACATGTATCACATAGAGGTGTTGTGGTCTAGTGGATAAGTCACCAGACTGCAGATCACAAGGTACAGGGTTCAAATCCCTGACACGTCACTAATGACCTTTGGGACTTGGTAGGATGACGAAAGCCTTTGTGAGGGTAATTGCCATATGCATGTATGCCCTCAAGGTGACCATATTTTAGGAATATATGTTCTAACAGGGAGTGGAGATGGTTCACAATGTGTGAGTGAATCTGATGACCGTGGTAATACAATACCGCCCAGAAGTTATTGGGCATGCGTGATCGTGAAACACGATAGGACGTTAGCGTGATTGTAGGCGGGTTTTATCGTGTTTTTATCGTGAGAAACATCGTGATTTGTATTCATCTCCTTTTTTCCTCAACTTGATCAACTCGCTAAATCCCCGATGCATATCGTGATATTTCCTTTTAGTTTGTTATTATCACGATAGAACTTAACTGCGCACAGCATGCTGTATTTATACGCTTGCTGAGCCTGCGCATCCTCAAACATACCGATGCGCGCTTGCCACTGACGTCACAATCACTTGATTATTACATCTCAAAAGCGTGAATGAATGCTCTTTTCATTCCATGCATAAATACACGAGACAATGTGCTACGGGGAATGTTTGGGATTGCGCATGCGGAGAGAAAAGTTATCCGATGAGAGAAGTGCAGAAACCAAGAACCAGGTGTCTTGGCCTTTCCCACGATACGACATCTTTTTTTTATTTGAGGGGGGAGGAATGTTTGGGATAGCTCATGGCAGAGGAGATCCGAGAGTATAAGAGTTAGACCGAAAGCTTCAGTCTCTAATATCGACGGCTATTCCGCTTATGTTTAATCCGAGAAAGGACTTGTCGTTAACATTATTTGTTGTGCAGCCATCTTGATTTGAGTTAATGAATGCTCTTTTTTTTTCCGGACGTCCGATACCTACATGTACGTAGGAGTCAGCACGGCTTGACCCATTTTGATATTCATAAACGCGTGATCTAATTCGCCTAAATTTCGCCATTGCAATTACTTGATTAAAATTGTAAGAATTGTAAGAAATATACATACTTTTCTTATGTCCGATTTATTGATCGGAAAATTCGATCTAAATAAGGAAAAACGGGAAGAAAAGAAAGGCTCACACCCCCCCCCCCCCCCCCCCCCGTCGTGCGAGCCGTAAGGGTCACCGTCTGTGTATGAGGAATGTTGACAAATGTAAGATTTATCAAAGAGTAATGACCCATATCAGACGGTTATTGCTGTCTAATCGAGAGTATTCATCATTACATGTACATATCAGATCTAATATGTGGGTAGAATCTTAGAATTTATGGATAAATGCGGCTGTTATTTCTAGAAGAATTATGTGTATGTTGTGAGATTTTCAGGAAGGCATGAAGAATTAAGGGAAGAGGAGAGAAGAGGCGGAGGGGTACCGTTAGTGTGACAGGGACAGAAAAGAAAGAGGGAAGGGAGTGAAGAGTGAAATATATCAGACAAAGATAATTAAGAGAGATAGAGAATTGAAAATTAACAGAATAAATAAAGGATCCGTAACTCCAAATAAATAAAAAAATATTATTATTTTATTCATTCATAATACCAATCGGTTGACCCTGTCCCTACACATTACAAATTTTGCCACAGACCGCAAACGGCATTTTCATAAACCAGTATTATCAAAAACAAAAGCAACGCGATCTCGATCAGCCAATGTACCTCGTGGTCCACAAAGTAGTTGAAATTTGATATGTAGTGCGCGCGCTCAGGGATTCCCGGAATTGGAAAACCCCTCGATCTCGATCTCCATTTTATGACATTCAGTTTGCATGCAAGCTAAATACATGTACACATACCTGGGTTGGCAAGCTCCCGTAATCAAAATTGGAGTAATACATAAGGAAATAACAAAGAAATACACGAGGATTGAGGACAAAATATAAAATGATAGAAAGAAATCTAAGAAAAACATAAAGTATTAAAACACATTTACGAAGGAATAAACCAGAAGAATGATTAATAATGATAATAATAATAAATAATAACGGCTTAACAAAGATCTACATATGGTAAGAAATAAGGATAAACAACAAAAAAATGATTGATCAAATTGATAGCAAGAAAAACAAGGAATTAAACAAAGGGGGTGATTGTGCAAGGGGGTGATTCTCCTTGAACCGTAAGGAACAAGCGAAGGGAATACATACACATATTTATATTTCGAGAAAAGGTAAAACAAAGAAATAAAAAACAGAAAAGATGATGAGGTAAAGATTTAAAAAATGCACGCGCTTAGTTTTCTCTCGAAGGTTCAATCATCACTACTATGATCACGTGATCTTACGGCGCGAACATGATCTGTTTATACTAACTTCTGAGATAACCACATGTTGCCAGACACCTTGACTCCAAACCCATTGTTTAGAAAGACTTGAAACATAATATGAAATGTACGCAAGCTCTCTTGTCATTTAAACATTCAATTCATTGGCGAAAAAATTAGAATTTCCGATTGATGAGGTTCTCTACTTGTTTCGTGTGTCTATTTTCTTTTCCTTCTTTTTTCTTTTCCTTCCTTTTGTTCTCCCCTTTTCTTTTTTCTTCTCCTTCCTTTTCTTCTCCCTCCCCCTCTGCTTCTTCATCCTCCCCTTCTTTTTCTTCTCCTTCCTTTTCTTCTCCCCTTCTTCTTTTTCTTCTCCTTCCTTTTCTTCTCTCCCCCCTCTGCTTCTTCATCCTCCTCTTCTTTTTCTTCTCCCTCCTCTTCTTTTTCTTCTCCTTCCTTTTCTTCTCTCCCCCCTCTGCTTCTTCATCTCCCCCTTCTTCTTTTTCTTCTCCCCCTCCTCTGCTTCTTCATCTCACCACTCTTCTTTTTCTTCTCCTTCGTTTTCCCTTTGTTTAGAAACACGTGAAACACATTTTGAAATGTACGCCTCTCATTCAATTCATTGGCGAAAAAATTAGAATTTCCGATTGATGAAGTTCTCTGCTTGTTTCGTCTGTCTATTTTATTTTATTTTTAGATTTACTCATCTTCTTTTTCCCCTCCTTCCTTTTCTTTTCTTTTCTTCTCCCCTCCCCCCCCCCCCCCCCCCTGCGTCGCCAATGAAACGAGTTTGCTTTTAAAATTATCATTTATTTTATATCCGATTGCGAAGCAGCAAACCATATATGAATTGAATGCAACATCAGGCAAATTAATTATAAATATTATTAGCGCGAATAAACGTTAGAGGGACTAGAACAGGAGCTATTATTGTAAAAATGTCCACAAAAATAAAACACAACTTCGCGAATGATAGTGATACGGGTCTGCTTTTAAAAATAAAATCTATATCATATTCTAATGCGAAGCAGCAAACCATGAATGAATCTAAAAGGTTGAAAGGTTTGTTTTAATTCTTAATCTTAAATTGACTAACTATCTCTTAACAAATAATTGCGAATGTTAATCAAAGCCAAAGGCTGGACATACGAGAACATAATGAAATGCATCATCTTGTACTTTGAGATCACATATGGAACACAATTCTACAATTTCTAGAGGCTGACTTTAGTGACGGTCAGGTGCAGACGGCAGGGCAGCTTTTAATACTATTACCACATCGATATTTACAAAGAGATGTTCTATCACTGAAATCCAACTTTAACATATATTCTTCCAAACCGATTACCTGTTTAAAAATTCTGTATTTGAAACATGAACTTCATGAACTTCATCGTTCCAGTTTTGCAAATCAATGTCATTTAATCTACGATCCAATTTTTTTTCTTCCTTTCCAACATCCAATTTTTTAACATCGCCATCGTACAAAGTAATTATAAATGATAAAAAGAAAGAAGTGTGAATGACCTAGTTTTCAATCTTCGGTTAAAAATGTCATTAATGTTATCTTTGTTATTTACGACGTGTCAGCCGAGGGGAGCCAGCTCTCAACGCATGTGGCAGACATAATCCTACTGTTTATTTCTCAAAAGTAAATGTACGTAAATGTCTCCCTTAGTATTATTTCGCTAGCCTGCGCTCCCATCAAACATTTTTCTTTCTCTCTCTCTCTCTCTCTATTACGTGTAGTTCCCCCCCCCCCCCCCCTCGTGAAGATACTAGTGGGATTTCCTCTCATCTCTCTTGCTCTCCAAATACGTAAGTCCATGCTCTCACCCTCTTCTTTGTCACATTTCTCCACCCATGAACGTTTTCGTCTAGTGTCGATGAATAAGGAGTGGAAGTAGAAAGGTGTACGGAAAATAGACTAACGTATTGGTGTCTTGCCTACTTATATTTAGTCAACCCTGTTAAGTCGATAATTATCCATTTTTTTTTTCCCATCCTGACCTCGATCATAACTCCTTTCCTTCTCGAATAATATCTTCATCTATCTCCAGCTCAACACTACCTCCCTCTCAATTATCTCTCTCTCTCCTACATGTTTTCCTGTTAATTCAACTCTGGTCTAATCCACACTCCGAAGACAGTTAAAGTAATTGATCCATGCCATTTTTACAGATTTTATTATTTATCAATCATCCAATGCCGTCGACTAAAAATGTTTATTTACGCGTGTTTTGGTAACCTTGGTTACTAGTCCACACCTGGCAACTTTTACGCGTGACCAGTAGGCAAGACTGTCCATGATTGGACGTTTTCATTTTTAGGGGTGGAGACCCTTCTTACGGCAGTCTTGTCAGTGATACTGATAGGGCAAATGAAAGAATCTGATCGCGTGCGTGTTTTCTGAAGCGACGATCTTGGGAATATTTTTTTTTTTATTTGGTGGAGGTTGAATTGAATTGAATTGAATTTATTCACCACTTTCATGGTTGTGGAATGAGATATGCATATCTGGAGTAGGCGAACAGAAAATATGGCAGTGAAAATGAAAGGTATTGTGCTCACAATTATATTAATTTCAATGAATGCAAATCATGCAAGTTTGTGCAACTTTAATATAGTTAGATCTACTCGTTGCTTCACCGCATCAGCACCCGATGCTTATCCGCGCCCAGTGTCAGTGATTTCGCGCCGGCTTTTACTAGTCATTTAACTGTGTGTAATGTTTACTCGTGAATACTTTCTATTGTGACGTAAACAAAGACACATACGGAACTGCGCGTACAAATCATACATATCAAGACTTAGCGCGCGCGATGAGCAAGACATGCGCTTGCAGAGGACATGACTAGTTGCAAATACGCGCACCATGAAACACGATAGATATCAGGGAATTAGGCGGGTTACACGCATCCCCCGATAGAGGAAATCATTCACTAGTGTGCAAATTATCGTGATTTTTATCGTGATTCTATCAGTATTTCATCGATATTTTATCGTGATTTTATCGTGAAGTACCCATCGGGGAAAACCCGCCCCGCAAAAACATGCCCAATAACTTCTGGGCGGTATTGTAGTAATTGTAAGGGGCTTAAAGAAAGTATTTTGTATTAAGCGCTCTATAAATCCAGATCATTATTATTATTATTTTCAACATATCTTTTGAAATTATTAGTACACAAAGTGGTTACCATAACAATAAGACAAACAGCATTAGGAATTAGGTTGCTTACCTTGCCTAGGTTCAACATGAACTTTCTGGCTTGACGGCTATGCCTGATTGGTGCATCTGACATGAAGTCCACTCCTCCGGCCAAGATAGTCTCCGCTTGACCTGATGCTAACATGCCCATACCTGTAAAGGGCAGAGTAGGGGGTCATACAATCAAAAGTGTGGATTTTTGTGTGTGTTATTTTTCCCTTCCATACATGTATCTTTGCCCTAAAGGGCAATTTTTATTTGTATAACTACCACAAAAATTCACATCTACATTTTATACAACCAATATCAAAACAATATTTGAATACAACATTCAAATACATACTTGGACATTAAAGGTACTACAAAGTTTTGGGAAATTTTGAAAATTGGGTGGATAGTGATTCTTTACAATTTTGTCATATTTGGATGCCCCTGTGGATGTTTTATAAGCACTAGAAATTTTAGCCTCTAAAACACTTCTGCTTTCGAGAAAAATTGAATATGAAAATTTACCGGTGCTCCCGGTAAATTTTGATAAATTTCAAATAGCGCCTACGGCCGTACAGTGGTATAGCTGTGACCATGAAAATCTCAGAAGATGTAGTTGTGATACAGAACTTCCAAACGGAAATAGCTAATTGGTTGATTTTAGTCAAGAAATATTGTTTTATTGCTTAATTAATATCTTGACCTTGAGAGGGAGCTATACAACATAAAGAGTTTTTTGTTTACAATTTTAAAACTTTAGACTCGATTTCAACCGCGACAACGATCACTAAATATTGTAGGATCGCATATGCTTCCAATATGTTCAATTGAACCAAATTCATGACCCTATACCAAAACTTTGTATTACCTTTAAGCCATCTTAAAGGGATTATTTAACAATGTTAAATCTGAGATACACGGTCCTACATGTTACCAGTGTCTGTGATATGGTGTAATATTGAAGCCCTAAAAAAATTGCGCTTCAAAATGATCAAGAAGTGCCTCAAAAAAGTAAAAATCTTTGAGTGACCGGTTTTACCATACTCGTTTTCCCCAATAGACTGTAGTGTTATGAAAACCGTTCAGTGAACGGTTTTCAAAATTTGTAATTCCAATCATTAATATCTTGATAATCAGACAGGCCATCGGCTTGTAAAAGTCATGGAGTTCCTGACTGACCTAAAGGTTTATAATTATCATTGCAGCATGAGCTAAATCAAGGATTATTTCTAAAGGATCTAAGACAAAGTTACCGGATCCCTTTAAAGTGAACTTTTTTTTCTTCACAATTTATATCATTTATGTACTAATGTTGATGATGGTGTGTTTATGGCTGATTTGGTTAAGAAAAGTTTAATAGGGAAAGTCATTTTGTTGGGCTTTCTATCAGGGGATGCTTGACATTCTCTTACTTGCTCGTCATAACTATGATTATCATCAACATTGTTGACATTATCATAATAACCGTTATGTTTATCATCCTCCTCCTCCTCGTTATCACCATCAACACCATCATTATTATCCTCATTGTTATCATCATCATCATCATCATCATCCTAATTGTCATCACCATCATCATTTTCAGCATCATTATCACCACCACCACCACCACCACCACCTTCAAAATCATCATCATTATCATCATCATCACCACCACCACCTTCAAAATTGTCATTATCATCATCAACCTTATCATCCTCATCATCCTCCTCATCATCATCCTAATCATCATCATCACCACCACCATCAAAATCATCATCACCATCTCCATCATTACCCAAATCATCAAAATCATCATCACCATCATCATCATCATCATCATCTAAATCATCATAATCATCATAATCATCATCAACATCATCACTACCACTACCTTCAAAATCGTCATTATTATCATCACTTTCATAACCATCATCATCATAATCATCATGATCTCCCCTTATTACTCACCTGTTGTGATAGCTACGTTGGATGAGATGCACGCCATGGTAACCGTGTGAGCTGGGATGCGATCTGAAAATCCTGCTTCCAGAGCAGCCTATGTGTAGAGTTTCATTGGTAAAAAGAAATTGAACATGTATATCATAAATTGTACATATCACCTAAACAAAAGAATTTGTGTACAGCTACATGTAGAAGGTATAAAATCAACCTAAAATCAACCTAAATAAAAAAGTATAGCATAAAGCCTTGCACACAGAACCCAAGTCAGATTTTGGTTCCGAGCGGGCCTTTTTCAATGCAAGCACCATACATTAATCTACTCACAAGTCCTTTCATGTTAATTGAGAATGTATTTAAACTTGCAATATTACTTCAAGAAGTAATATTTGGAGCTCATAATTTGAATATACAGAGCTCTGTAACATAGAGAGAAAAAAATTCTGGATGGCATGAGCCATGTATATGTACAGTATGTGAATTTCATGAATGATTGTAGGGTTATGGATTAAACAACAAGCAAAACAAAGAGCTGAGCCTGCCTGGCAGACATTCATCGTAAGTGGGAACAACTGGCAAAAATGCAAGTGTCTGTGTCATCTGTGAAAGTACCTGTATGCGGAAATATCCACTCCTATGGTACATGTATATCTTTGGATGTTTCTTCCAACATAGTGAAGAAGAAATGTTTGTATCAGTATTTCAAATGGAAGTTGAACACATTAGTAAAGCGGTATAGCTGCATAAGATTTTTGTTGTTAAAGATTACCTCTCTTGCGATGTTACTTGTTTTTACTTCTTGAATGACGGTACCCACAACAATGTGATCAATAGCATCTGTGAAAACAAAAAACAAAAAATACACATCAATGATACACAATTTGTGATTTCGGTCATCAATTTAAAAAACATTGAAAAAAAAACAGAGATGTCAAGGCATTCTTTATCAAGTTTCATTTTTCAAATAAAAATACCATCTTGCACACATGGATAGGAGTTATTTGTTTCCATTTACTTTTTTAAAATTCATGCTAACAACAAATCGATAGGGAGATTTTCTTCTGATATGGTCATTATGTACAATACAAGTACTGGTATGTCAAAGTAATATTGCACTGGAATAAAATCAAATACAGTGCTTCCTTATCTGTTTGCTTTTACATATCTAGGCCTATAATCCGTGTACATGTATATTAATGATCTCAATTGCCAGTGTTGTTCAACCTGTTCAGTATTAAAGCTACAATGATCTTTGCAATCGTATTTTTTTCAGAAAGTCTACCTCTCTACTCCCTAGGCATTTTTTCTCACCTAATGAAGGCCTTTAAACACAGGTTTGAATTGAGATATTATGCATGTACATGTACATACAATAATACTATTTCTTTGTATAAAATGAAATAAACTCATATTTTACTTTTTGTCTGTTTGGAGCCAGACTGTTTGCATTAAGTCAAATAATTTCACACAGATTTAACAAACTTCTTGAGCCCTCCAAACAGATGATTTCTTACCTTTTGGAATCTGAGTCTTTTCTAGGAGGCCTCTGAAATCAGAAAAGAAGACCAATTGAAGAACATTTAGTGAATAATAATGTTCAAATACATGAGAAAGAGATCAGAAGAGAAGAAGAGAGAGAAAGAAAAGAGATTGAAAGAAAGAGAGCACATCAAGTGCCAGTGACAGATATAAAGTATAAGAGAAAGAATAGGAAGCACTATAAAATTATTACATGAACAAAATGCTACAAACAGGAGACAAGGTGAAAGAAATAAAGAGTAGGAGTAGGAGGAAAATAGAAATGGATTTTTTTTACAAAGGAGTAAAAACATTAAAGAGTACCAGTGGTGCGTAGGAAAAGAAATCCTGAGAGAGTAATGATAATGGTTTAAACACATGTATCTCAGCATTATTAGGCTAACATGTCATACTTACTTCATTGCTTCTCTTTGTAAGTCATGTGGCATAAGATCTTTGAATCTGGAAAGGGGTAAAAGAGATGGAATAAATCAAATAGAAATTAAAGAAAAGGAAAATGTGGCTTGTAGAAAGAAAAAAATAGAAACTATATTCTTCTTGCATGATCTACACTTTCTTTCTGTTTACTTCCTACACTCCTACATTTCTACTTTTCTTTAATGGTCATTATCTGTACTTCTTTATATCAAACATCTTCATACCAGAACAGAGAAAAATATGAAAAAAGTGTCCTCATAAAAATAGTTTGCAACATGCAATAATTATGACCAAAATGGCTCTTTTGTCTAGGACCATACAGAAAATCCAACTAGAAGTATCGCCCAGCAGGAAAACTTGTACATGTATATTAGATTTACTGAATAAAAAATATACAAATATCCCTAATTTGTAAGAACCCAAACTTACTCAGTCCCAGACATAAGGAATGGTGTTCTGACCCCCTCAACCAGAACAATGTTTTTAACATTCTGTTTGGCAAGGGACTTCTTGGTTTTGGCTGCCTCATGTCTGCAGCTTGTACTGAGAGCTCTGGCACCATCTAAACAAGGGGAGAGAGAGAGAGGGGAAGAAACGTTAGAGAGATGTGTTTGATGATATTCCTCCACAGAGGAGGCTGAGGGATGAAATCTTGATGGAGAGAAAGGGAGAGAGAAAGGGAGAGAGACAGGGGCTATTGAAGATCAAGATTGATAGAGAGAGAGAGAGAGAGAGAGAGGGGGAGGAGAGGAAGAGAGAGAGTGAGTGAGTGAGGAGGAAGAGAGAGGAGAGAGAGATAAAAATGTTTGATAGAGAGAAAGAGAGAAAAAGAGAGATAGGGTGGGAGGGGCGGGAGGGCGGGAGGGAGGGAGGGAGGGAGGGAGGGAGATAGGGAGGGAGGGAGGATGAAAAGTACATGTACATGTAGATATGTTCTGTTTAGGAGGGCAAGAAAATCAAGAAATGGGGAATAGATAGGCATGGACAAGACTGATATATACCTTTAACAACATGCAGTACAAAAGAAATAATCAATACATAAAATGATCTAAAAAAGATTTATTATTTCACACATGAACATGAGCAAAACCTATTATAATGCAATAATCATTTGGGTTACATTTCCTTAGAATTAGTATTTCATATGTTCAACCGAGCAACTTATATTCATAAATCTAAAGATGTATTTCCCCACATGACACACTTGGACTATTCTACAAGGTTTGCTCAGTCAAAACCATGTTCAAGTCAGTCATGAGACCCCCTCCCCCTTCCCTTCACTGAGCAGGTACCTGTAATTCGAATTAGAGACAGGATTAACCCCCTGTGCGATGACACATTGGGGGGAGGTCATAGGGGTACTTCCTGTCGCTTCCTGGTACTACTACACAAAGTACAGGTACTGTAGATGATTCAACTCTCAAGGTGACCTTCACAGAAAGTTTGCTGAACGTAATTTGTACAGTGAGTCTGCATTGACTATTCATTGACTACAAGTTTTGCATTTAAGAGATAATTTACTGCATGTAAACAAATACTGTGTCTGTGTACATTTTAGAGTGTTGAAGACATATCTCTCTAGTAGTAGTAGTAGTACTAGCCTCCCTTGTTTTAGTTCTTATGCCATATTCGGGAAAGAAGGGATTCCTACAGTGTAATGTTTACCTTCCTTATTCCAGTCAGCCATCTCTTTGAAAGGCGTAATAGAGCCTGCTCAGTTTAGTCATTCAAGTCATTTTCAGTTTGGAGTCCCTTATCATTTATTATTAGAGTCATTTTAATGAAGTACTGTAGTTAAGAATCAAGTAAAAGCATTTACAATGTAGAGGCTGACAGCCTGCTGTATACTGATTGATCACTATAAAAAGGAACATGGAGCAACTGAATTTTAGAAAGTAAAAACAAGCTCTAATACAGAACTAAATTAGAACTAAATACTAATGAATAAAATACTTTTACATGACTGCAATGAAATTTCACTGTAACTATTTAGCAAATCCAAAAACAGCCACAAGAAACAAACATGTGTGTTGAAGAATACTGTTATCTTCAAAAGATAAACAGGGCCATGAGCCCATGACATAAATGATGCATTAATTATTAAGAACCTTAGTAAAGCTGCTCATTATAGACATCTACTGTATGTAGATCAATGCTACATATCTTTGTCTGCATACTAACCTTTGACAAATTGATTTCTACAACATTATCATTGGATTTGAATCTCATTGAACTTTGCACTCTCTATCACTGTTCAGACTTAGAGATGATGACTCTTCTGTTTTTAGGGAGTTCTGACACAATATACTTTGGCAAAAATAATGTCTGGCTGTTTGTTGGGGGCTTGGGGTCATTCATGAGTCAGTGTATGTGGCAGTTATTGGTAAAATGCCGCATTTTGGAATGTCGTTGGTGAAAGTTAACAGGAGCATTTTTGCTCTCTCAGTGTAGACAGTATTACAAATGAAATATCTTCATGATGGCAAACATAGTGCGGTAGTCGGCTCGGACATGTTAGCTGTATGGAAGATGGCAGAATCCCAAGATATGCTCTATGTATAAATGCCCAAATACACAATTTAGAGTATACAGACCTACAGTGTATATGGGTGTGCATATTTCTAGAAAATACAGTTTCCATGGTTTCAGTGTGTTTGAAGTTTGAACATAATAATGTAAAAATTCAACTATTTCAAACCAATCAAGTTCTTATTAATTACCCCCATTTGGCCAGTTTTTTCTCGAAATTATCACAAGCATATTAAAGCTCATAGACATCCTAGCTATAGAAAGTTAGAAACTATAACAGATGTTACAATGGGATGTCCACAAAGTTAGACTTACATGTACGACAGTTTCAAGAAAAACTGCCCCCTGCACTGTATATGTAGGGTCGAATGACCTTAATTCATTCACATTTTCAAAAGTAATACTAACCGATTGAAAAGTCTATTATATTTGCCTTGCAATTAAAAAAAGTAATACTAACTGATTGAATAATGAAGTTTCTACATATTTTGCCTTTCTTGCAATTTACATGTATGAAAGTATCTTACATGTAAAATGATGGATCACCTTCCTTTTTTGTTAGGGGAGGGGGAGACAAATGATCACAAATCAACAGTAAACTCATGTGTACAGTGTACGAGTCATGGACATTGTTGTTTATGACGTTTTCTTCAGTTGTAAAGTCTAACGCTTGTGCGCATTCTGATCTGACATCAAATTTTGAGATCCCAATACCACTCAGACTTTATTCTTTTACAAATGTCTGAATTTTCTAGTTACACCCATCTGCTGTAAAAGATTTGCTATCCATTTGATATTAACTGATATGAATACATTAATGAACGATATAAATTATGGATAATACATGAATGGTAGATAAGCATTTTGACCTTCCCTAACTCCTCTCGCAAGCGCACAAAACACGTTACTATCTTTCTCAAGTGACAACAAATCAAATAACGGTCGATGCCAGACTTACATGTACTGTACATGTACATGTACATGTATAGTTACCGCCTTACCGGGAACGACACTTACAGGCGCAGGTCGACGCCTACTGTACATCCCATACTGGTAATTGATGATGATGATAATGATAAGGCATAAAACAAAAGATGTTGTATTGCCCTTTAGGTGCCAGAACTTGGGTTGGTCAGTTGGATATCCCCTCCTTTTTTTTATACTATATTTTCTCCCCCTCAAAACAGCGACCGTCGCCCAAAAAACTCAAACTAGGAACATCGCCCAAATCTTGCTGGTTTCTGGATGGTATCGTACATGTACACGAGGCCAGATGTACTTGTTTACGCACGTAGAACCTTAGCTTACCTTAAGCGCATGCGCAGATCGTTCATCTGATCTCGGCAAATCGCAGCCTCATTTTACTAAATTGGCGCCGACAAAGGCCATTCTTATTGGCTATCGCTGTTATTCATTCACTCCATGCTAAGATATTTGTGCGAGGAGCAAGCTTGCAATGTTCCGTGTTTTTCAATACCAAAATAATGATATTTCAGTGAAACCCTTTTCACTTGAGTATTTCACTTAAGTATTTCACTTTTAAGTTTAAGTCTTACATAATTTTTTAAAAAGTTAGAACAATTCTCATTTACATCATATTTAGGTTCAAACTTGCAATTTATTCTGAGATGTTCATTGATTTTTCTATTTTATGTGTGTGCAATGCCGTGTGTGCGTCAGTTATGTGTGAAGTGATTTTTTTCTGGGATTATTTTTTTGTTTAAATAATAATAGTATTTTATTCATGATTTTGACAAGAAATTATAATAAATAGGAAGTAAAGAGTCCAAAAATAGGATTTTGTCTTAAGTGGCCGAACCCCCCCCCCCCTTTGCAAATGTGGTTCTTCAGTGACTCTGGCATGTTATGGTACATTGTATGTGTGGGATATACATGTGATATGCTATTATGCAATGTATTTTAAAGGGATTTTACCATGCATCCAACAGACGGCCCGAAAACTGCCAACGTCCGATTACCCCCCTCAGAATCTCAGAATGGTCTCCAGACATCGCTTAGAAGCACTAACGTCTAGAGGTGACGTCGCTTCCGTGCATTTAAATTGATGCACGGTTCTTTTGGAGGCATAGTTTAAACTAAATGATTTTTCAATTTTCAATTTGGGATCGTTTTTCACCATTTTTGTTGGATATTTGAATAAAAAATGTAATCAGAATAATACATTTCAAATTTCAAGACTCAGCGATGTTTCTATTAAAAGATACAGCCCCTCTAAAACTCTGCAATATTCATAGCATTTTGGTCAGAATGGACAAAAAAGTGGTTCACGCCGAGTTATCATTTTTTGCTCAACAGCTGCATTCTAATGCATTAGGCTATATGCAAAAAGTGGGGGAAGGGTATTTTCAAACTTAAATCCTACATGTACGTGATCCCTTGGGGCTAGCGGAAAAAAAAGAACATCAACATATTCCTTACGACTTGAACTAATTATCCCTCGGGGGGTCGATTCTCAAAAATTGGAAATCTCCTGAGTTGCCATGGAAACACATTTAAATCGCTGTTTTGACCAAGATATTTTTAGAAATTTGAAATGACCCCCCTTTGAAAATATGGGAATTAATCTGCCCTTTCATATGACACCTCATTTATTGAGTATTACCTTCAGGATCACAACAGATTAAGGTTTGAATCTAAATTTATTTTTAAAAACTTGACCAATTTTGCAATGCACATAGATTCTAGACTCTGTGTGCAATGTCTATGCGAAGGGTTTTAGCACACAAAACGTTAGACCGAATTTTCCGTCTCTTTCGTTTGTTAAGCCTCTTATTTGGGTAGGGTAGGGTCGGCTCTCTTTTTAGAGACAGAAGCCGACTATACACATTCCCTTGCTAACACCAAGGCCATTTATGGCCATATTTTTATGCCCCGAAAATCCCCCCAAATGTCTTTTTACCTCGTGCATGTTATATTGTAAATTAGGCCTAGGCTATAATAAATCGGTTCCACTTACCAACTTGACTGAAATAATCTGTTTAATGGTCCCTTTTTAGGAAATTATGGGTCAAAATCGAAATCTATGTTGAAAATCTTGCAAGACGTATTTTAACTCTCGCTGCGCATGACGTCATCTAAATCTCATCCCTTCTAGACTACGCCGAAGGCAAAATGATTGTGAAGGAAAAACTGTGCGCGAGCAACACGTTCGTAATGGCGTTATCACAGTTTTTCTTTATTTTACCTTATGACATCGACTTTAACAGAGCTACCAAGTGTCACACTAATATGCGTGACAGTCATGCATCGAGGGTCTGAAAACGCTCTCACGCACGACGCGCATGCGCGAGTTCTAAACGTACGCCATAAACTCTACGCTATATATGTACGCTATACCATGTATACCCTCGCCCCGAGTCATGAAAATGTCAAGTAGATCTAGTCTAGATCTATAGCTGATCTTTGAACTTGGCATCTCTGCTTAAGATTACAAGTTTGAGAGAATATCACATCACATTCATTCTTCACTGACATTGAGTTGACATTCACAATCACAGACTTCATCATTTTGTCAGTTAATTTTATGTATGAGAAAATGAGACTTGAACAGCTGAACTCACTGAAAGCAAAATGGTTCCCAGGAGAAGATAGAAGGCTTGAGATTCGAACAGAATTCAGCATAAAAGAGGCCATGATTACTCTATTTTATTTTGGTGTCCCTCACACACAGTCACAGTGCACAGTGTAGAGTCCTATTTAGCCGGTTAACGTTGATCTTTCTCTTTACTCGAGCTCAAGTGTATTATTACGTCAGTACATACACGACGTTAGGCTACAATTAATGCGCAAGCTATAATTTGAACAAAAAATATACCATTCTTTTTCATTCTTGTCTTTAAAAATATATTTTTGGAACAAAATGCAATATTTTTTAATTATTTTATAATAATATGATAAATAAAATATCATAAGTTATATAATTTTGTTAAATTAGGTAAAATATCCAATAATAGATAAAATACAAAGCTGTAATACAAGGCTATAAAGGTAAAGGCAATTTTTTTGTTACCAATTTAGAGCTTATTTTGCCATTTAAAAGTATAATTAATTCAATATATAACCATAAAAAAGAATTTAAAAATTATCGTTATGAATTTAACATTTTTTTTAATGTAAAGTATTATTTTTATTTTTTTTAATGGAAACAAATGCAATTTAAGTCATTAACTCTATCGGAAAAATAAATTGGCAATACCGCCGGTTTCGGAGGAAAATTGTTACAAGGGCACCTTGAAAGATTCTGGCCATGGCTTCTGTGCGATCATTAGGCGCTCTCAGAGCTTTATCTTGGGCAAAATACTCGTCTTTGAGAGGTAAAAATAGAAAATAAGTTTGTTATAGTATCATATTTTTGTTACCATGTGATCCAGTATTATGAAATGTTTCTTTCTTTTGTAGTTTGATCATATTTTCTCGAGGGCGTTGGTGCTTGAGCAGGGCTTAACACGAGAATGGAGAACTTGGCCTTGCGAGCGAGCTTCCCGGCCGTAGACCGGCTGCTGGCTAGCGCTATAGTATAGGCTAGCAGCCGTAATGTTCACATGATTAGAAAGGGCCTGGTAGCTGGGGTGACCAAAGTTTGCGGAGATTTTGAAAATATTAGAAAATGTGATATTCGATCTATGATTTATTTCAATTATTACCAAATGAACGGCAAGGTTTTTAACTACAAATTGGTTCAGCTAGAAAATTTTATCGTCAAACAGTGGGGGCGCTTGTCCAACTCCGAGAATGAGGATCGTCCGCATCAATGCGTAAACGAAGATATCCTCGTAAACGCGGACAAATTGCGATGCGAAAAACAGATTCTGCGTAATAGAATACCCCCAGCTCACCGTCTACTTTTATGGGTTGTCCATCTTCCTGAGGATTTATTGTTCATAACGTGAAAGTCTCTGTGCAAAGTGAAAGTCAAATGCATCAAGGAGGAGCATCGCAGATTGGAAATGGGTATTGTCGGCGTCAATGCGGACGATCCTTATTTTTTAGGACGCGTCTGTCTGCGTTTATAGAGACAATCCTTGTTAATGTAGATGATCTTCTCGGACCAGCGCCCTACTGTCAAAGGATTACGGAGATCGCAATCTAAAGTTGAAAAAACAGCGAGACCTAACTTTTGAAAAATAATGCTAGAGTAAAGGAGCCGGTTTTCGGCCACTTTAGACAAAATCCTATTTTTTGGACTCTTTACTTCCTATTATCATTTCTTGTTCAAATCATGAAGTAAATATTATTATTATTTAAACAAAAAAAGAATCCCAGAAAAAAAACATGAATTGCCATGACAATATTCATTTCAATTTTCACTGTTTTGGAGCCAGTTATCGGCATAGCGAACCAGTTTTCGGCCGCATGTACAAGGTCAATAGGAAGCGCTCGCGTGCGCCGTGCGTTTCCGCGCTGATGTATAGCACAAGCGGGCGGAGCAGGTATCCCACGCCGGAGCTCCCGGGTGCTCGCCTGGCCGAAGACAGGCACAGCAGTGATCGGAAGTTGGAATCTGAATTAGACAGACATATCGTGTGTGCATGGCAGGGTCCGGCTGCATTGATTTAATACATGTATGCGATGAGATACTTTTGAGTTTGCGACTAACACAAAATCGGGCTCTAAATCTGAAAAATACTTGAAATAAAGCTCATTTTATGGTACCCATATTTCTTACATACACGCTAAGAAACTCGATTTTTCAGATTTGGGTAGCGGGACCGCCGATTACATCGCTAAAATGTGATATTTTAGGATATATTTTCCATTGCAAATGTGGTTCTTCAGTGACTCTGGCATGGTATGGTATGTGTGGGATATGTGATATGCTATTATGCGATGTATTTTAAAGGGATTTTACCATGCATCCAATGGATCGGCCGAAAACTGGAGCTGGTCGTTTACCGGCTCCTTTACTCTAGGGTCTACCCAAACAGTCGTACTACTTTGTGATTTTGTGTTTTATTCTTGATACTTCTTACAATTGCAGGAAGCCTGGGAATGAACACAAAAAGATATTTCTCAGCATCTGGCACATCCCAAGGTAATTTTTGTAGATTATAAAAATCATCTAGTATGCTTGTAGCATTTGACATTTCTTATGTAGTATATTTAATAAAAGATTAGAAAGACTTGTTAAATCTTTCTACACCTGTAAATAGTTAAGATATTAGAGTAGGCCTGAGTCATGTCGGGATTTTCATAAACCGGGTCCCGACGGCCTTGCACCGATCGGGACCCGGTGTCCCGAAATCAGCTCGCAGGATTTGTCACTTGCCTCTATAAAAAGCGCATATCATCAGTATGTCCCTTAAAAGTGACCTTTTTTATCAGTATAAATAAATCAACACATGCATACCTCGACACAGATTGGTATATTCTTCCATTTGACATTATTTTCATCCATGATTGGCGATGTTTAGTGCCATTATCGTGCCTCTCAAAGTAAAAAAACTCTAGCAAAAACATAAAGACAACATTCGAGCCGCCATTTTGATTCATGCAGGTTGAATAAATCAGGTCAAAAAATATGAATGTTAGAATAATAAAACGGCTTTCTAAAAAATTCTTCTTTACAACATACCGATCAAATAATTTGTTAAAGACAAATAAATATTTATCTCTTAATTTAAACATCGCATGCTTTTTTTGAAAAGCTGAAAATTACTTGGTAATCACAAGAAGTTTCGATACGGATAGCTGTTGAAAGGCAAGTTAAGACTAGTCTCGGAAAAATGCGCAGTGCTCGTCGTTAGCTGTAAGGCGTGCCAGAACGAACCCAAACAAAGACGTGGTCGTAACGAGAAAAAAATCATTAAAAGCTACGAGAGCACAATTGGAAAGACAACTACTCACGACGAGGAGCACTGCGCATTTTCCGAGACTAGTCTGAACTTGCCTTGCAACAACTATCCGTATCGAAACTTCTTGTGATTACCAAGTAATTTTCAGCTTTTAAAAGAAGCATGCGGTGTTCAAAATCAAAGAAAAAATATATATTTTGTCTTTTAAAAATTATTAGATCGGTATGTTGTAAAGAAGCGCTTTTTAGAAAGCCGTTTTATTATTCAAACATTAATGTTTCTTTCAACCTGATTTATTAATCCTGCCGAGAGACCTGGCCAGTACAGTAGCTGGCTAGTAGCTGGCAAAAACAACCCCATGGGGCGAACTGCTTTGCAATTTATATCAGCAGTTCGAATTGATTCAGGATGAGCTAGAATATGATTGGTAACAATTAAATACTTAAGTTTTAAGGTGGATTGATTTTAGTGGTGTGCAAAACTGCACTTTCTTACATATTTCTTTATTTTTTTCGGAGCGTCGGTTGTCAAAAAACGAAACCGGGACCCGACGGCAACGGTCGGGTCCCGGTGTGATCGACCGTACCGACTCAAGCCTATATTAGAGCAATATAATAATATTCTGAAGATGGCATATCCAACATGTAAGGGTAGTGGTCACATAAAAATCTCAAAATCAGCAAGATTTATAGTTACCGTAAGTATGGAATACTCACAAAATCATAATTTGTTCATGTAGTTCCAAAGAGTCTGGAATATTTGCATTTTAGAGACTGTTGCAGACAAAGAAGAAATTTTCATTTTGTCGTCTTTTCCGCACTTTCTTTATGTTCATTTGCTATAAGCACGATATACCTTTATTTCCAACCAATGTCAAGATAAATGTCTATTAGCATGCCATGCCAGGTTTGCAAGGAAATAGTATAGTATTAATGACTGCTTTGAGAGAAATAGTTGTTTTTATACGCTCAAGGGAAGGTTAGAATTGTGCTATTGACCGAGGCGTGCCGAGGGCAATAGCCCAATTCTAACCTTCCCGAGAGCGTATAAAAACAACTATTTCTCGAATATTAAAGCAGTCATTAATACTTTTATATGCCGAAAACAAAAGAGTCAACTAATGACAACACCTTGGCCTTTCTCTAGTTTATCTGCACGGTTGTTTTTTATGAGTGTATCTTTGAGAGTAGACTAGATCTAGATTCTAGTCTAGACTAAGCAAGATATTTTTACAATTTTGGGGGTGGGCCGGCCCTGTGGGGAATATGGAGAAGAACCTGCGCTTTCATATGACACCTCACTTATTGAGTATCACCTTCAGGATCACAACAGATTATAAAGGTTTGAATCTCGAATTGAAAAAAAAAAAATTGACCTTTTTTGCATGGTCGCGGAATGCACGTAGACTGCATAGAGACTGCTTGCGTACAATCTCTATGGGAATAATTTTAACACACAACATCGGGTGCGCGATCAGACGCCTGACAACTAGATCTATTTTCGTCTAGAGTCTATACGTCTATGCTTTTTCAGCAACTAAACGAACATGTTTATGGATAATTTCACGTACCCTTTTTGTTGTTCTTGCTGTCAGCGAGTCTTGCATTTGATAAGTTGAAATCTTGGGAGAGATTCTTGAGCCATTTTTGTCTTGTTTGGAATTGTCTTGTCTTGTATGAAAATACCGACCAATTTTTCGCACATGTACGGTATCCTCGATCGCTCAAACCATTTTTTAACATGTAAACCTATGGGGTAACCATGGAGACTGACCTATTTTCCCAATAACCATGGTTATTGGGATTTTAGAACTGTTTTAACCATGGTTACTGGGAATTTTCGGGAACAGTTAAAGTTTATGAATGCAATTTCGACCAATCAGATTGCTGGATTACTTAAGTGAGGTATATAACTTAAGTTATTGAATCTTGGATGTTTTATTTATTGTTTTTGTTTCAGCTCGTTCAATAGTAAACTATGAAGTCAAAGAAGATGTGGCCGTTGTTCGGATTAACGACCCTAATGCCAAGGTAATTCCTTTCAGAGTTATCACAGAATCGATAAGCATGGTTATTTTCATGCATTTTCCTCTTGTTTCTGTAGTCCATTAGTGAATGATGTCTGTCTTGTTTCCTTTATACATCATAAAAGAAGAATTAATTGAAACATGAAGGACTAATAAATCACATGTGGACACTTTTGCAAGTTGACTTCATTTCTGTACATCCAATGTAAGGCAATAAGTATATAGTTTGAAGATGGAACTCTGCATGGCTTTAACTACACAATATCCCCTTCAAGAATTGAATTCATCGTGATAGGAAATATCTAAGTGTAAATGTATATGTAGGACTATAATGGGAAGCAGAAATCAAAGATATATTTTTAGCTCTTCATTATTCCAGTATGTACTTTTTCAACTGCCCAACTAAATGCATTACAGCTGGAGTATTGATATCAAATAGTGGTACAGTACTACTGTGTGTCTTGTTTACTTCACTTGCTTGGAATGTTTAGAAACATGGATCATTCTGGGCAACAAGATGCCCAAATTTTCTCATATCTGTATATCGAGGTGACCGAATTTATAGTTTTAATTCTAGTGTGTTTTTATTACAAAATATGATCGTTGCCATTTGTCCTGCCTGCTCGCAAAATTTAGAAACAAATGTGCCCATATGTGTGTGTATGACTGTACAGATAATATGGCACTGTGCTGGTGTGATGCACAATGAATCTATTGTGATGGATCTAGGATTGGGGCTGACACAAAACTTTTTATTTCTGGAAATGGTTGAAAAAACTTTGTATTATTGTGTTTGGTTACAGGTGAATACATTAAACAAGCAGTTCAATGCAGAAATAGAAGATGTCTTTCATGAACTCTGGGCCAATGATGGGGTCAAATCAGTGGTGCTTGTGTCATCCAAACCAGGAAACTTCATTGCAGGAGCAGACATAAAGTAAGACTTTTTGTTATATGAGATCTGGTTGTGAGATCCTTATTGCCTCCATTATTTCAGGATGTGTTGAAAAGGTTGCCAGTTATTGTATGAAAGAGATGATTTGTACAGCAAAAATCTAATACTTTTAAAATAATGACATATACATTTGTACATGTACATGTATGTTACGTGTATTGCATGCTTTGTTCCTCTTTATTTCTTTTGATGTTGATTTTGAATTTCTCTTCATTCTTTTGCCCTGATGAGTACAGGATGAAAAGGATCAATTATTTTATTATCATAATCTTGTCTGTTGAATGTACAGGTATCATGGCAAGCAAAGTTGTACCATTGAAAGCAAGTTATCATCATATCGTAAAGTAAAGTGTATAGGGCCCTTATACCTGCATAGCTAAAAGGCTTAACTGGATTAACATTATCTGTTACCTTACTGGTACCAGCAAATTGATAATTTAGGATACATCTAAATGTTCTTAAAACTTCGTCATCGTTTTATCATATTTTGTAAAATGACATTTTTGAAATAAGACAGACATAGCAAACATACATTTGTTTAAATATCTCAACTAGCACATGTATATGGAACTGTCTTTGGTACAATTTATTATTTCATCGCTTGTATGTTTACCTCTCTTTATCTTACAGTATGCTGGGTGCATGCAAAACAGCAGATGAGGTGAGATATGAGATCATTTGATCCATATTTTTGTTTTTCATAATGCTACTAACCCCAGAATGGCTTAATTATAGACGAAAATTAAATCATGAAGACAAGTTTTGATGGAGTACCAACTAGATTGACATACTTGAAAATTGAAATGCTGTGTACATTTAGTTACTCAGTAAAATAATCATTTAAGTACAGATATTGCCAGTTGAACAAACACAGCCAATATTGGCAATACCTGAACACTTTTGTGGCCATAAAAGGTGATGGTATTCATCATTTGAATAAATGCAAATGTTTTTCATTGATTTTGTTTATTTCCTTATTACAACTAAGACCAATTAGACATTTAGACAAAATGAAAAAACAAAGGACTCTCTTTATTGTTCCAAATTTTCATACAAATGTAAACTAAAATAAGAATTATAAAATAAAGTGTAATATTGAAATTAAAGGAAAATTCATAAATAATTATTAAAAAAACGTTGCTTATAAAGCTTACCACCAAAGTCTCTAAGCACTATCAATTTAAGCTAGTTTTTATCAGAAACACCTTTGAAGCATAAATAGACACTGTTATATGTTATGGTTTGCAATAATGCACAAGAACAAAATATTATTATCATCCATTAATATGTGTTTGTAATTTGTTCTCACTTCCCCAGGTAACAGAACTTTCAAGAAATGGGCACAAGATGTTAGAGGCAATGGAAAAGAGTAACAAGCCTGTAGTTGCTGCCATCAATGGCACATGCTTGGGGGGAGGACTTGAGGTAAACAGAATAACTATAAGGAATTGAACAAGGAATTGTACAAGAAATTGCAACTTTTCCCCAGGCAGCACCATAGAAAAATCTTGGTGAATAGCACAAGTATTTGGATTATCTTGGCATAGCAACTTCACATGTCACTGAATATATCAAAGAAATGAGAGTTCTAGGGATGTAAGTTATAATTTTGAATTTTCTTTTCCTTTAAACCACTCATGAAAAATAAACAACAGTTTAATTCAAATTTATGAGACCCATGGAGTTGTCTGAGTATACACAATTTGCTATCTGCTGGGCTTGAATCCATCAGTTGTGTTTATTAGTTTTGATATAAAATATCAATGATTGAGCAGTCATACCAAGAATTGAGTTCTATTGGCTGCTTATTAAGCAGTGAGGTATGAAAGTTATTCCTCAATATATTGGAGCTATTTAAAAATATATGTTCAACGTATGTCTTTCCTTAAAGGGATTGGGTATCTTTGCCTCAGATTCTAAACAAAATCCTGGATCTAGCTCATGCTGCAATCATAATTATAAACTTTTAGGTCTGTAAGGAACCCCATGACGTTTACAAGCCGATCGCTCATCTGATTATCAAAATATTTATGATGGGAATTCGAAATTTCAAAAATCGTTTTTTCCCCAACGGTTTTCATAACACTACAGTTTATTGGGGGAAATGAGTATGGTAAAACCGGTCACTCAAAGGTTTTTACTTTTTTGAGGCACTTCGTGATAATTTTGAAGCGCAATTTTGTTTGGGCTTCAATATTACACCATATCACAGACACTGATAACAAGTAGGGTCATGCATCTCAGATTTAACATTGTTAAACGATACCTTTAATATTTACAGGTCGCTCTGAGCTGTCATTACCGAATCGCCACCAAGGACCGGAAGACGGTGCTAAGCGCTCCTGAAGTGATGCTTGGTCTCCTCCCAGGTGGAGGGGGTACCCAGAGACTACCCAAGCTCATCGGTGTACCCAACTCTCTAGATATGATGCTCACCGGCAAGAGTATACCGGCAGAGAAGGCCAAGAAGATGGGGCTGGTAGACATGCTGGTCTCCCCCTTAGGTTAGTTGATGGTGGTTGAGGTGGTGGTGGTGGTGGTGGTGATAATGGTGATGACGATAATGATGATTTACACAACTCTTTAGATATGATGCTCACCGGCAAGAGTATACCAGCAGAGAAGGCCAAGAAGATGGGGCTGGTAGACATGCTGGTCTCCCCATTACGTTAGTTGATGGTGGTTGAGGTGGTGGTGGTGGTGGTGATGATAATGGTGATGACGATGATGATGATGTACCCAACTCTCTAGATATGATGCTCACTGGCAAGAGTATACCAGCAGAGAAGGCCAAGAAGATGGGGCTGGTAGACATGCTGGTCTCCCCCTTAGGTTAGTTGATGGTGGTTGAGGTGGTGGTGGTGGTGGTGGTGATAATGGTGATGACGATGATGATGATTTACACAACTCTTTAGATATGATGCTCACCGGCAAGAGTATACCAGCAGAGAAGGCCAAGAAGATGGGGCTGGTAGACATGCTGGTCTCCCCATTACGTTAGTTGATGGTGGTTGAGGTGGTGGTGGTGGTGGTGATGATAATGGTGATGACGATGATGATGATGTACCTAACTCTCTAGATATGATGCTCACCGGCAAGAGTATACCAGCAGAGAAGGCCAAGAAGATGGGACTGGTAGACATGCTGGTCTCCCCCTTAGGTTAGCTGATGGTGGTTGAGGTGGTGGTGGTTGAGATGGTGGTGGTGGTGGTGGTAGTTGAGTTGGTGATGATGATGGTGGTAGTGGTAGTGGAAGTGGTGATGGTGGTGATGATGATAGCGATGGTAGTGTTTGTGGAGGTGATGATGGTGATAATGATGGTGGTAGTGTTAGTGGTAGTGGTAGAGGTGACGATGATGATAATGGTAGTGGTAGTGGTGATGAAGGCGATGGTAGTGTTGGCGGAGGTGGTGATGATGATGATGATGATGATGATGATGGTAGTGGTAGTGGTAGTGCATACCTGCCAACCACTCCGATTTAGGCGGAGTTACTCCGCTTTTTTCATACCCACTCCGAATTCCGATTGCATGCCTCAAAACTCCGATTTTTTTGATTTTTTTTTAAATTTTTAAATTTTTTTTTTTTTTTTTTTTTTAAAATTTTTTTTTTTTTTTTTTTTTTAAACAAACGACTGTTGCATAAGACTAAAGCATAACACAGCACTGATAACCAGATCACGCCGACATCCGCGCTAGCGCTCATAGAAGATATACACAGCGCAGCCCGAACGTGATCGTTAGTTCCGCAGTCATTATCCATGTACTGCATGTACTAGTACATGGAAGCACGTGCGCAAGCTATATCGATAAAGTGTGTGCGGACGTTGTACTAATACATACACTACATGCAGCGTTGTTGCATAGTAACTGCATGCGTATAGCCCACGTGTATTTATATTACATGTGCAGTTGATACACCGTGCATAAACACTGTATACATTGGCGTGTTTTCTTCAATGCTTGTGCGATGACTGCGATCGTGGAAGCTTGTTATTTACCGGACTTCCTCAGATTTATTTTGGATTACTACTACTATATTCTTCTTCTTCGTTGATTTCTCCATTTTTGAAGGACAAAATGGGTAAGACTCGTGCTGTTCATAATCAGAAGTATAAGAAAGAATACAAAAATTGTTTATGTGTGGGGCGAAAAGGTTGAAGGAAAAGGCACATTTGCACCATTAAAATGGAGAGAAAAAAAAATAGACCCTAAAGTCCTGTGTACCCCCCCCCCCCCCCCCCCCCCCCCCCCCCCCCCCCCCCAATCTACGGGCTACTACCCCAATCCTTCGGTGGTTCGCGACCTCGTAGTCCATCCAGAAAAATTTACTCCTAATTTCTCTTGTCTCAGGTTGGCAGGTATGGTAGTGGTGGAGGTGGTGATGAAGATGATGAAGGCGTTGGTGGAGGTGGTGATGATGATGGTGATGATGATGGTGATGATGATGTTGAAGGTGATCAAGACGAAGATGATGATGATGATGATAATGTTGAATATGGTTATGATCATGACGATGATGATGGTGGTGGTGGTGATAATGTAGAAGACAAACTAAGTTATTCACTTTAAGAGAACAGGGGCAGTGTGTGTTCATATAGCAGTATTGCAGATTTTGCTTGTACGCTTTTCTATACAATTTCGCTTTCTATGTTGTTTCTTTCTTATATTAATAGGACCTGGAACAAAGCCTTTGGATGAGAGGAATATTGAGTACTTAGAGGAGGTAGCCATTCAAGCGGCAAGGTAAATAGACCAAGGAAAACAAATAAACAGTAACAGTATGCAATAATGTTATGCTGGATATGTTGGATAGTATTACTTGCTGATCATGATCAGTACACAGATGTTGTAAAGCAATGATTTTTCTGATGGATGATGGATTTATTATTCAGAGCTTATACGGAGGCATGCTTCATTCATTTGTTGTTAAAGATTTGTTCTATCTGTCTCTTTCTCTCTTGTGAGAGGGAATGTTGTTTTACAGTCCATTACCCCCCCCCCCCCCCCTCTCTGTCTCTCTCCCTCTCTGTCTTTCTCTCTCTCTCTCACACACACACTCTGTCTCATTCCTCTCCCCTCCCCCTACCCTTCCCCTCTCTCTCTCTCTCTCTCGTCTCTCTCTCTCTCTCTCTCCCCCCCTCTCTCTCTCTCTCTCTCACACACTCTCTGTCTCATTCCTCTCCCCTCCCCCTTTCTCTCTATCTCTCTCTCTCTCTCTCTCTCTCTATCTCTCTCTCTCTCTATCTCTCCACCTACCTACATATGTTCATCTACCTCTCTTCTGTATCCTCTGTCCTCTTTTTCCTCTCCCTCTGCTGGACTGCTACCTGTTAAAGGCCTGTACCGGCCGCACAGAAACGCTGTTAGTAGCAGGTTTGTTAGCGCTAACAAGTCACTAACAAATCAGCCACTAACAACACGGGTAACATGACCGTACAGGAAGCGCTGTTAGACACGCACGCTGTTACAGCGCTGTTAGTGGATTTGTGCCATAGAGTTAGGTAAAATCTATGATTTGTGCATAGATGTGACGTCATTTCGGCAATTTGCGCATGCGTCGGGTCGTCTGGCGTCGTCAGGCCAAATTTGCGAACCCGTTCATTGATGAACTAGTGACCCGTCTTCATCTTGCTACATCGCAGCGTAAATCAGAAAGTAAAAACAGAAAGAGAAAGTGATAGAATGATAAAAACAAAGAATAACATAAGAGAAGATGATGGAAGGAAGAAACAAAGGATAAAATAAGGAAAGACGGAAAGAGAAAGTGATAGAATGATTAAAAAAAACAAAGAATAACATAAGAGAAGGTGAAAGAAGGAAAAAACAAAGAATAACATTAGAAAAGACAGAAAGAGAAAGTGATAGAAAGATAAAAACAACGAATAACATGAGAGAAGATGATGGAAGGAAGAAATAAAGGATAACATAAGGAAAGACAGAAAGAGAAAGTGATAGAATGATATAAAAGGGAGAAAGTTATAGCGCACGCAAGAAATTATACACTAACATTGTCACTATTGGTGCCCCTGGCACTGTTAGTGAGTTGTTAAAACATTACCACTACTGTTAGCTTCTATGCGGTCTTGAAATGATAGGCTAACAGCGCTGTTAGTGAATTTGACTAACATTACGCTTATGTGCGGCCAAAACAGCGCTATCGGTACTGTTAGTGCGCTGTTTGCGTTAACAACGTTTTTGTGCGGCTGCCACTGCTCATTATTCATTTTTATTCACCTTTTTCTCCCCTCCGTACACAGAGACCTAGCCGCAGGGAGGATCAAGACAGACAAACCAAAGACAATGATGCAGAGTAAGTTCTGAATCAATTCAGTCAATGAAATATTTAATACTATTAAATTGACCAACAATGATATGAGATTAATTATAAAACCTTGTTTCGGAAATAATAGATATAACCTTGGTTGAACAGATTGTCATCTTAAACAAAGGAAAATTTTAGGGTGTTGTGCAATTTGATGTTTGAAGCCAAATTGTATGACATTGATACCATTGTACTTCATTTTGAAATGTCAGGGGATGATTAGCTCTTGCTCTCTCTCTCTCTCTCTCTCTCTCTCTCTCTCCCTCTTTTCACTCTCCTCTATTTCCCTCTCTGTCTCTTGCCTTCTTATTTTTGTCTTAAAGCTCATATGTGCTAGTTTATAGGAGGGATTAGACCCCCCTACAAGGTCAC
The DNA here is from genome assembly GCA_035222895.1 of Strongylocentrotus droebachiensis. Taxonomy (NCBI): domain Eukaryota; kingdom Metazoa; phylum Echinodermata; class Echinoidea; order Camarodonta; family Strongylocentrotidae; genus Strongylocentrotus; species Strongylocentrotus droebachiensis. The sequence goes on along the minus strand of JAVYIG010009626.1, from coordinate 18,040 downwards.
TGGACAGGTGGTTATCTCATCAACTCAGCTCTCAATTAACATAAGAAAAAGAGGATCATGGGGAACCAATGGTCACCGATTAGGCATGGTTTTCTATATAGAGGGAGCAAGTAGCTACAAGTATTACAGTGTGGCTTTAATTTTCTCATTATTTTTTCGGTCCGATTCGCTTTCTTCATTTTGTTCTCTGTATTCCCATTGATATACTTCATTTAACCCCCCCCCCCCCCTACTATAGAATTTTTAAATATAGTTCATGTATTATTGTTTTCTCTATTCTTGGTTTAGAGCTCCAAGACTCAATAATGGGAACCCAGTTCGTCCAGGACCAGATGTACAAGAAAGTCAAAGCCATGGTGATGAAGAACACAAACGGTCTCTACCCAGCTCCATTCAAGATAATCGATGTAAGCATACCATCTATAATAATGATAATGATAATGATAATAATGTGTCTTGTTCACCCAGTTCATCGGTATTAGTACTGTTTTCCCTGAGGGCCGTGCAATAGTATCTCTCATAGATTTATTCTATTTGTATCATGTACATTTATTATTTCCGGATTAAAGGAGGAGAATTGATTCATCTTTTACTTTGTGAAAAATGATATTGATGAAAGGAAATTTAGTAGAATTTGTGTAAAGTGGCGAACTTTGGAGGATGAATCCAGTTTCTAGATTCGCACATCTACTTTCTATATAGACTTCTTTTTTTTAAACAGAATTTTAAGAAAATTGTTGTTTGTTTCTGTGGTCAAACCGTGAAAGTTTGTGAAATGTATTTAGGGTCATATTATTACCAATGGTTGTTTTCTCGGTCAAATTTTTATAATTTTTTTTTTGTTGTTGTTGTGAATTATGAAAAATTGTTTGTTGTGATTCAAGAATTTTTTCATGGCAGGAAACTTTTGCCATTCTATCCAACTTGTGAAATATGTGCAAGTTTCAGTTTTTCAGTATGGAGGATAATTTTGCAATGTTTGAGTTGTGATTTGCTTTCTTTGTCTTAACAGTGTGTGAGAGCAGGTACAGATAAAGGTAGTGAAGCAGGATACCTCTTAGAAGCACAGGAGTTCGGCAATCTGGCGATGACACCACACGCAAAGTCATTGATGGGACTATTCCATGGTCAGGTATGGAACTCATAGCGGCCAATCAGTCCTATTTTGGAGGAATGGTACCTATATTCATTATTCCATAAATCCTAGGTTCCTCTCTTTTTCTCAAAACTTTTATACCCAAAGTAATCAAAATGGACCCTATTCCTACTTTTGCTTTCAGAGATTCCCATTTTGTGCTGCGAAAGGTTGGCAAGTTCAAGAATCTAAGTTTAGGGTCTGTTTAAGTCATGGACCTTACTCTGAAGATTATGTTATCTGTTATCTTTTAATGAATTGAATTTGCGTGGGATAGACATGTATTATTGGTTCTCCTGCAAATGGCTCTCTCAGCTTTATGCAGATATTATTTAATGGCTTCTCCTAATTTCAAATTGTTATAACCTTAAATATACTTTCACAAATATAAATGATAATGCAGCCATAGTTTTTGAAAGACTATCCCAAAATGTTGCTGTTTCTAGATGTTTTGTCTTTTTTTTAATATTGTTTTGTTTGCTTTGTTTCATGCTTCATACTAAAACGCAATGTATGGATTCTGTGTCTTTTTCATACTAACTGACTTGAGCCACGTCAACTACCCATCCTCTCCAACAGGTGCTATAGTTCTCCTTAGAACTAATATTAGCTAAGAAAGATAATCAACAGTCATTTTCAAGACTTCCAACAGTCCTTTTCAGGACTACACACACTTGGAAAGGAAAGATTCCCGAGAGTCCTTTCCAGGTCTCCCCAATCCTCCTCCCCCCCCCCCCCCCCCCCCTCTCTCACATGGTGCAACCGCAAGCCCATGGTATAACTGAATTGTGATATCCATTCTTATCCTCGTACCTATCCCTCTTTTCCATGATGTAATTCTATGATCCCTTTTGACTCTGATTCGCAGGTTGCATGCAAGAAGAATAACTACGGCAAGCCTTTGAAGAAGGTAGAGACCCTTGCGATCCTTGGTGCTGGTCTGATGGGGGCGGGTGTGGCTCAAGTCAGCGTTGATAAGGGCATGCATGTCGTCCTCAAGGATATGTCACTCCAAGGCCTTGCCAGAGGAGAGCAACAAGTCTTCGGCGGGTAAGTTAAAGCCTGTCTGTACTAGTTTGGCCAGGGGGGATTAGACCACCCAGGAAGGTCACTGACAGGTGGCTACATGTATCTCATCAACTCAGCTCTCAATTAACATAAGAAAAAGAAGATCATGGGGGACCAATGGTCACAGACTAGGCATTGTTTTCTATATAGAGGGAGCAAGTAGCTATAAGTAGTGCAGTGTGGCTTTAAAGGGTCATCCACATAAGATGCAGCAGGGAAAGAGAATAATCGTCACATTTGTTTAACGTACGTTATTATGTTTCTAAAGCGCTTTACATTTCAATTATTATTACTGCAACCATTGTATTCAGTTGCTATTCGGCAGAAAACACTGCACACGCTCCACTCCCTAAGGAGTATTCCAACCAGGTGCCATTTCTCAAGTGTTAATGTACAAATCCAACCACAGTAACATTCACATCCTACCTGCTACCCGTTCAACACCTGGATTGAGAGAAGCTGTGTAGATTAAATGCCTTGCTTAAGGACGTAAGTGCCAGGTCAGTGATTGAAGCCATAACATTTGCAAGCCATCTCCAGCCAAGTGTGTGAACTACACAACTTTGACTGCAGCATCCCTAGTATAAAGCCATCTACATGTAAATGAATGCCAAGAAGGGTTGGACAAAGTGTAGCTGCTTGCAGAATAGGCCTTTAAGTATACTCAAGTAAAAGGCGTTGCAGGGATTTGCACCGTGAAAATCTCAAAATGTGTAAAATGGAAATAAAAAAGTTAATAAATCATAATGGAAAACTTTCCTACAAGTATGGTGGCAAAATATTCATTATTAGCAAAATTACAGTCATTTATACTTTTCGAATTGGATTTTTGCAACCTTTCAGTGAAATTTCTTGCTGCTACAGATACATTTTAAGATAAGATTTTGAGGGCTTGCAAATCCCTGATAGGGGCTTTAAGATACAGAAATAGACTAAATTTGGGCTGCATCACAGCAGAGCTGCCAACCATTCCGTTTTTCCCGGAATTATTCCGTTTTTTAATCCCAATTACGTTTTTTTTTCACAAAATACGTTTTTTTTTTTTTTTTTTTTAATTTTTTTTTTTTTTTTTTTTTATAATTTTTTTTTTTTTTTTTTGTTTGTTTACATAACGCACGTCAAACAACTGCCCTAATATGTTATTTTGATCACAAATTCAATAGAAAACTAAGGTTGAAACATACTTGAAGAGAAAAGTATTCTCAAAAAGAAGCATTGGAATTGTGTCGCGCGTGGTTGTAAGTTTTGTTTTAATGAATTCCTTTTTTTTGCTTGAAATTCCTTTTTTTTGCCATCATGATTCCTTTTTTTGGTCGCACAAGGTTGCCAGCTCTGTCACAGTGACAATTTATAGCTGATTGACTGGCATTCTCTTATCTGATTTCTTTTGTTGCAGTTTGGACAAAAAAGTGAAGAGAAAGAAGCTAACAAGGTAAGGATTTTCTTTTTCAATGAGTCTTATTGCAGCTTGTCTTTATTCATTTCAGGTTTTTTTGGTATTTTAAGCTTGTTGAAAGAGAAGAAAAGAATAGTAAAAAAGAATTTTGTTGTTGTTGTTTTATTTCTTTGTTTTTCTTACAGAACGACCATCATAACAACTTGGTTTCTGTTTTTATGAACTGTAGTATGTGATTATATCTTTGAATCTCATGAGTCATCTACTGTTTTAAAATGATACCATTATCATTTAAGAAAATATTTTTTTTATCTTAGCGGGTTTTTTTTCTTCTTAATTTTTGTTTTTCCATCAGTTTTGAGAGGGATTCCATCATGTCCAATCTGACTGGTCAGATCGACTACACCAACTTCAGCAAATGTGACATGGTGATCGAAGCCGTCTTTGAAGACTTAGCAATCAAGCACAGAGTCATTAAAGAAGTTGAAGCCGTAAGTATTTAGTAATAATGATAACAATATTAATAACGATAATGATATTGACATTGATATTGATGATGAGAATGATAATGATAATGATAATGATAATGATAATGATAATGATAATGATAATGATAATGATAATGATAATAATAATAGTGATAATGGTAATAATGATAATAGTAATAATGATAAGAAGAAGAAGAAAGAAAAATAATGAAGAAGAAGAAGAAGGAGAAAGAGAAGAAGATGAAGAATGATGATAATAATACTCACATAAATGTGATAGTGCACATGCTCCGCTCCCTTGGGAGTATTTTCACTAGGCACCGTTTTACAAATTGGGTGATGAATGGCAAATGTAGATTAATGTCTTGCCAAAGGACACAAGTGCTGCGTCAGGGCTCGTACCAATGATATTAGTATTTTTAGTCAAGTGTTAAAACCACTTGACTAAGACACCTCAACATTTAATGTTTCTTAGTTTGTAATGCATGTATATAACTAAATGAAGCTTTGGCAAGACATTAATTAAGACATTAATCTGTATCTGTCATTCTCCATCCAGGTGAAGGAACAAATATGAAAAAAGTTGAGCTCATATTTTAAAAAGTGAATAGAATCTGACACTGCCTATTCATATAGCAGACATTCAAGATATCCACGGTAGGTTGTAAAGGGTTTTGTGCAGTTCACAGGAAAAATTTGCGCCATTAGTTTTCAAAGTCGTCTCATTGGAAGTATACTTTTATTTTTGCAGGTCATTCCGGAGCACTGTGTCTTTGCATCCAATACATCTGCCTTACCCATCACACAGATAGCAGAGGCCAGCATGAGACCAGAAAAGGTAAGAGTATAGTATTAATGACTGCTTTGAGAGAAATAGTTGTTTTATTACGCTCAAGGGAAGGTTAGAATTGTGCTATTCCCCGAGGCTTGCCGAGGGGAATAGCCCAATTGTAACCTTCCCGAGAGCGTATGAAAACAACTATTTCTCGAATATTAAAGCAGTCATTAATACTTTTATATGCCGAAAAAAAATAGACTAAAAAATAAAAAATAAAAATATTTTTCATTTTTGTCGAAGACGAGATTCGAACTCTTGCGTACAAAAGGTGATGTATGTAAGGTAAGCGCCTCAGACCTCTCGGCCATCGCGCGGTGGTTACATGCTTGGCAGTTTTGTACGATATATACATTAAAATGAATTGAAACCGGCTTCGCGTGTGATCAATGCTTCGCAAAAGCTCCATATACGGACTCTTCTTTTACTTTTGCAATGCATATTGGCACGAACTTAGATCAAGATCTATCGGCAGATGTTGTTTTTTGGTTTTTGGAAGTTTATTTTCGTCTTCATGTCAACAATGCAAGATAAAATTGTCGGTAAGATCGATCGAGATTCAATTGTATTGAAATTACCGACCAATTCTTCGCACACATAAGGTATCCTCCATCGCTCAAACCATTTTTTAACATGTAAACCTATGGGGTAACCATGGAGTAACCATGGTTATTAAAAAATATTGAAATGTTTATGCATGGTTACCGGGAATTTTACAGGAACAGTTGAAGTTTATGAATGCAATTCGACCAATCAGATGGCTGGATTTCTTAAGTGAGGTATATAATTAGTAATAGATTGTAATGCTAGCCACCCACTTGGATGCAGTATACATGATACAGGTATACATTGTATGACTTGTTATGACCGATTCTTAATCATTATATAGACTAGACCTTCTATGAAGACAGTAAGAGATGAGAAAAAGGACATTTTATAAGTTTATAATGCTAGCCAACCACTTTTCATGCAATATACATGATAAATGTATATGATTTGTTATGACTGATTCTTAATCACTAAATAGACTAGACCTTCTATAAAGACAGTAAGAGATGAGAAAAGGTACATTTGATAAGGTTATAATGCTGGCCACCTTCTTTTAAAGCCACACTGTACTACTTGTAGCTACTTGCTCCTTTTATATAGAAAAGTTCCCCAATCAGTGCCTTTTTGTCCCCCATGATCCTCTTTTTCTTATGTTAATTGAGAGCTGAGTTGATGAGATACATGTCGCCACCTGTCAGTAACCTTCCTGTGTGGTCTAATCCCTTCTGGTTGAACTAGACATGATATACATTTAACAGCTGGAGTATTCATACCCCTTGTAAATTTGATGTTTTTTGTGTTTTTCGTAACTCAAGAATGAAAGGTGGACAGCCTTTGTTGAATACTTTTTAGCTTTATATGTCACACTTTCAAGAAATATGAATTGGGAGAAACAACAAATTTGTGTGTGCAATTGTCACAATGTTTATATTTTTTGTGGGAATCTTAATTACCCTTATTTATGACGGGATCTGCTACCAAGCTGTTATTGGACAAGGTCTGCTTACTAGCTTTCTTCTATTGATGGTAAACTATAGTTCTTTGCTAGAAGATGCAACTGAATACTGGGACCAACACTGTAAAATACAACTATTCTGGACCGAGAGATTTAATTCAATGTAGATGCTGGAATTTTTACCTCACTGTCATTGAATCAGTTGACCCATTTCGTCCTTTTCTTTCACAGGTTGTTGGCATGCACTACTTCTCACCCGTCGACAAAATGCAACTCCTAGAGATCATCACAACGCCCAAGACCTCCAAAGACACTACTGCCGCTGCTGTTGAGGTAGGCCTCAGGCAAGGCAAGGTAATCATCGTGGTAGGAGATGGACCAGGCTTCTATACAACCAGGATTCTTGGCCCTATGCTTTCAGAGGCCATCAGGATTCTACAGGTAAGAAAGATTGATTGATTGATGTCAACCAGGGACCCCTTTCAATCTTGTGCAAGATTCTGCTACAGCAATAAATTGACAAAAGCATAGTGCGCTTGATTGTTTATGTTTGTGTCTTTGTAGTTTGTTCAAATTCTTTAACAACTACCAACAAAACTGACAACAAACCCTGCCCCAATGTAAGTTACATTCCTGATTTCAACTCTAGACCCATTGTATATATTTTTGATAAAATAGCTCAGAGCAGATGTCCTCAACACCTTTTTGGCTTGAATTAATGAAAAAATGTGGCAACATACCTATTCATATTTCTACAGTCCATTTACCACCAATGGATGACATTTTGGACCTTCAAGCATTGCATTGAAGCTATGACAAATTTACCTTTAAAAACATACATGTATCTCTGCTTTGTGTAAACAAAATTAAAAAGATAAAGAATACCCACGAATGACCAATTGAACACATGCTTTACAGTCAGACATCAATTGAAGGATTCTTTCCAATTGTTTTGTATATTACAGGAAGGATGCAGCCCCAAGGACCTCGACAAAGCCAGCACTTCGTTTGGTTTCCCTGTCGGTACAGCCACGCTGGCTGATGAAGTAGGTCTGGACGTCGCCTCACACATTGCCAAAGACTTGGGCGAGAAGTTTGGTGAGAGGTTTAGTGGCGGTGATCCTCAGGTCCTTCATGACATGGTGCAAGCAGGGTATATGGGTGAGTAGTGAGCATGATTGGAGATAACATTTCAGGGCCCTTTTTCATAAAAACTTGTTTTCAATAACAAGATACAATAACTGTTATTAGCTACTGAAATCGTGCCATTTGATTGGCTGAGAGCTTATTTGCCATAAAAAATTAGCATTTGATATTGATAAAAGTTTGATGAAACAGAGCCCAAACCTTCATTCGATCTCTCTCCAGTAGTGACATTCGCAACATCTTCAGTATATTCAAATTCAATTTCAATGTTATTGATTAAAATCTAAAAAATCATTCTCAATATACTCATAACAAATAGTAATAGTCACATTTGTATAGTGCTTAATACTACATTTATAAGCACTTTATATTGCAAGTATCATAACCCCTGTGACTGAATTCAATCCCTATCTTGTACATTACAGTACACATCCTAAACCTGGGTATGAATGTGTCATTACATCCCTTTGGATGCGCTAAGTGCTGCTTACCGTACTCATTGTACCTCGGGTGAAAGGACATTGTTAGAAGTGGGAATATCATGTGTGCCGCTTGCAGCTTGTTATGCGTTTTCCCTATGCGTTTCATTGTCACTGCATCGCTGTTGATTGTTTATTTCTCAATGATTGTTGACAGGTCGTAAGAGTGGCAAGGGATGCTTTGTGTATTCAGGCTCCTCCAAGAACCGCGAGGTTAACGAGGGTGCCCAAGCCATCCTGAAGACACACGCCCTCCCGAGGCAGGGTGTAGACAGTGTGGAGGATATCCAGATGAGGATGGTGACGAGGTTCGTCAACGAAGCCGTCATGTGCCTACAGGAAGGCATTCTCAGGGACCCGGTAAGTCAGTGATAGCAGTGGTGGTGGTTGTGAAGATGATGGGGGTGGTGGTGGTGGTGGTGATGATGATCATGGCCGATGCTGATGATTATGTTGATGAGGATGAGGAGGATGATTGTGATTATGGTCATGATGAATATGATAAGGATAATGAAGAGAAGGAGTTGGCGGATGAGCGAGAAGAATGAAGATGATGGTGAGGGGGAGGAGGGGGAGGAGGAGGAGGAGGAGCCTTGAGCATTTGATTGTCAAGTGGATTTGGCGCCTTATAATTGTGATGATGTTTTTGATGGATAATGATAAGGATGGTATTTATGATGGTAATGAGTAGTGACAACAATGATTATGGTGACGACGGCTGTGGTGAAAATTTTGCCAATAATGATGACATTTATGAAAATGACAGTCTTGAGTCAAAGTTTGATAAGGTGCATTTAAATAAGTTTGCAGTCAATCAGATTACAGGTATTGCTAATGATAGACCAACTGAACAATAATTTCTAAGATATATGTTTCCCTGCTTCCATCCGTAGGTCGAAGGAGACATTGGTGCTGTCTTTGGTCTTGGATTCCCACCCTTCCTTGGAGGTAAGTTATTCTCTCTCCCGGGCCGGTATTCAATTATATACTTTGTTTAAAACTAAAACGTTTACTTAATATTAGGCTTAGCTAAGTAAAATGTCTTAAGTCGTATTCAGATCACATTTTAGCAATTTACTTTCGCAAATCAACTTTACGGCAAAATACTTACTGATAACCATTGTGACATCACACGTCAATCAAAAGTAACATGTAATTTACGTGCGCAGCTTATGATGACTGCGTATGAAAACCCTAATCCCGCCAATCAATACTTCTACAATAACCTGGGAGCTGTCTTAAATTTTGGGTAAAATAAATAGCCAGAAGCATCAACTGAATACAGAAAGTCGGCCAAGTAATTTATCTCAGCCGAAAAATACTCGGTAGAATACTCATAGTTCTGATTTAAGTATTGAATTGAATACCGGCCCTGATGCTCCTGAATAAGTGTTCAATTACTGAACATTTCAAATATTGACTTTGCATATCAAATGACCTTAGCTTTAATTAAATATTTCATGGTGACAATTGTATTGCTTTCTCAAAAGTAGCAAATCACTGGACACTAAGTACAATATACAATAAAAATTGATTAATTACATCCAGATCAAATATATACAGTGTAGATCTGGAGTATTGCAATTTTTCCCTAGTACAAATTTGTATCAAATAGCCTTGCCTGTAATGAGATATTTTACGGCAAAATTTGTATTGGAAACAAAGCCAAAACCTGGACCCTGTAAGTTATCACTGCATGTTCAGGATTATCAAACATCCCTTTGCAATCTTTGATAGATGAAAGAGGATCTTGCAAGGTATCTGTTAAAGGCAGTAAGTCCCTTTTGTAGACTTGTGCAAATTCTGTGAAACTTGGCCAGTGTTTAAAATGTATCCTTCAAATATTGTGTTGTGTTAAATTTTACAGTCATAGGTTCTGAAACTTCTTCGTAAGAAATGCAAAATCTAGTGCCGTTTTCATATTGCAGCACAAAAATCAACAAAAATAACAGTCGAGTTAATTTTGAGTGACATACAAATTTTGTGTAGGCGAGAAAAAAAAATATCTAGAATTAAACATTCAAAACTTTCTCTCTGCCTAGGTCCATTCCGATGGGTTGACAGCTTCGGAGCTGACAAGATTATTGCAGCGATGGAGAAGTATGGTGCCATCTATGGAGCAGCGTACGAACCATGCCAACTACTTAGAGATCACGCAGCCGACCTATCAAAGAAATTCCATTCAAAATAGATTATTTAAAACTCGTAGCCCCGCCAAGCTTTTCACTAAATGTCAAGTTTAATTTTTCCAAATTGAGAAAGAGGACAAAAAATTTGCCATATTAAACTTGTTTCATTGTTTGTTTCCCAAGGAAATGTAGTTTTTGTTGTTTCAACATTTTGCAATGTTTTAGTTTGTACAGAGTTTATTATGAATACATTGCTGCCATATGCTTTTTCTCCTCTGACAATCTTAAAGTTTGATGTTTGTTTCACTTCAAAAGCAAATGAAAACAAAAGTTCTAGCAAAACTTTAACCCTCAAATATATATACCTAGAAATTATTTGGATTTATAAGCTAATTGTGGAATGTATTCTCTAAACAAAAATATATTTGAGAAATACCGGTAAACTAAAAGTTGAAAGGAATTGACATGACATCGTTTGACACAGAAAGTTATAGTTGTGAAAAGTCTTGGATATTTCAATTGATTTCACATTTAATGTTATTTGTATAGAGTATGTATTTTGTGGACTGAAATAATTGGGCAACAAAAGTGATATGTGTATTTGTAAGGCGGTTCTATTGAATTTGATGACCAAACACACTTTCCTGATTATTTATTTTGTCTTTAACTATCATTCTTTTTTGTGATACATTTGTCCACCATTATCTATCAATGCCTTCACCTCTAAAAAATCTCATAGATCTACATATTTCCACTCCTGTTCTTAGTTGGCCTTCCAAAATATATTTCTAATTTCATTTTCAATGCTCCACTTGCTTCTTTTGGATGAGTGCCGAGGTTTATTTGATGAAAGTTGACTGTCAGTGTGTGTGTGAAAATCAGAGAAAAAAGGGAAAAAAAGAAAAAAAGATTAAAGAATGAAATTCTATCTCAAAATGGAGAAGGGAAGAGTAAAGAAACAACCTGACACTGTATTTCTACGTCTCCATGTTAAATGATTTATGGAGATAATTGGGCAACGGGCAACGGTTGTCCCTCATTTGAAATATTTTCAGCTTGCAATAAAGAGAATTAAAAGATATTCAAAATGTTTCTGTGTGTGAATTATTTCTTTAGTGCATACTTTCAAGCCTCTCTAAGTATTGGTAGCCCCAACAAAATTGATGGCAAACATTCACTTCAGTTGTATAATGAAATGAAAGAGGATGGCATTTAATACCGACTTCTGCAAGGATATTCAGAATAAATATGTTTGAAGACAAATTGATTAAAGAATACAAAATTTAGGTTTTCTGCATACAACACAGAAACCAACTTTTGTATTCTTTCATCAGTATTCGTCTTCAAACACATTTGTTTTGAAAATCCTTGCAGAGTCGAGTGTTTGTGACATCCTCTTTCGCATCATTACACAATTTAAGTGAAATGTTGCCATTACATTTTTTAGCGAATTTGGAGCTCCCTACACATTAGAGGGGCTTTAATAGTATCTTAATTTTAGTTTAAAATGCAATATACATGTATTAAATACATTTTTATTTTCCTTTCCTCTCACTTTCTCTCTTGAGCTCTGTTTTGTAAAGCAGTTTTCTCTTCATTTGCGTGCTCCTGCATGTTTTCTCTCTAGTTCCCTCCCTTCTTCTTTTCTCTCTCACTTCTCTGTATTTTTTTCTCTCCCCCCCTCTCTCTCTCTCATGGTGCACCACCATCCACCATGCATGAAATTTACACAAAAAGTACAAATTAATAACTCAAGAAACAATCTGGATTGGTTTCTGCTATAGCTTTTAATGCCTTCATGCAATTTAATTGTAATGCACAACCAAAGCAGAAATTGCACACACGACGCAAGGTACAAGTGTTGCACAAATATATTCAAGATTATCCACTGTCTAAATAGAACAAGTACAAGAGCTTAAAACTTCTCCATGATAAGCATCTTAATATTTCATTTCATACACACGAATAGAATATGACGGTAATATATAAAATTGATGTGACGCTTGTTCCTCGATGGTAATGGTAAGCATTAAATCTTACACACCATCAATAAATTATGAGATGGGAGTTCCATAATCGCATCAAACTAACTTTTATTGTTCATACTAAATACCATTGCTTAGTTTTCACCTCTTGCTTTCCATAATTCCTCCTTCATACAGAGAACTGAAATTTGCTCCTGGCTTTATTTGGCAAGACATTTATCTACATTTGCCACTCTCCACCCAGGTGGAGTATTTTTACCTGGTAGGAAGAAATTCATTGAATGCTTTAGCACCTTATCATGGCAGCCTATTTACAGTAGGGGTAATGATACGATACTGTGTATCAAGTGCAGTAGAGTATATTCATATAGTAGCTGCACTATATAAATTGAAATATCATTATTCATTTCATTAAAGGTATAGGATTATGGTCGGGGTTGCCATTTTGGATTGTTATATTAGGCTAAGAGTTGCAATAAGGGAGTTTACAGATAGCACATGGTACAAATGACCCCAAATATCCACAGATCTTTTACACATGGAGAAGTTCCACTTTGAGCATCTTAGAATAATAACTGCCAAAGTCCTAGATGTGCTTCATGAATACCTTTTGTTTGCCCTCTTGAAAAGAATACTTCCACCTGCGTATCTTAGAATGTACCGTTGGTGCATAAATGAATAATGTTACATAACTTTCATGAGCGCATATCCAGTATTCATCTCTGTGGGTTTTACCATTTTGGTACAAATGACCTTTATCTGCCATGCGCAGATTGTACCTGTAAACTCCCTTATTAAAGTAAAGCGTTTGATCCAGGGTTAAAATGAAGAATTCGATTATTGTACGTTGTTCAATTGGTGCAAGAGCAACCTCTACAACCTACCACTACAACACCTTCAAACAGCAGATGCTTTTCAAAGTCAAACGTCTAACACAAGTTTCATTTCAACCTCAATTTTTACAAATCATGGCTAAAACAGTGATGATTTAAACATACATGTAATCATTCTAGAATTTTAATTTTGGAAATAAATAATTATAAAATGTGTAAAATTCAAGTTATGGCACCATGACAATTTGACAAAAGATGTATAAATAAATGATATTTTGATTTACAACATGACTCTCATGGAATGTCAAGAGACAACTTAGTAAAAATGTTTGTCTTGTTCAATATATAAGCAGATTGATAACAATTGCATATGTATATGAATAATCACCTTTCCGAGTTCCCTCTATCCTGAATCTAGAACATGTGCTTACATACGCCAGCTAGCAAGAGACAACATGCACCAAAACTCACAAATTTTTAGATCGAGGGAGAATTAGTGTTAAATGGTATGATATATGTTTGTTTAAAGCTGCATAAAAATAGGCTGCTAGGTTCAGTTTCGCAATAATAGGACTGAATAAATGGCACACTTCATGACCCACTTTCAAGCAGATATTTCTTTTTTAATAAATTTCTGCATTAATGACCAACTTGGTCAGTCATATCATAAATATATGAAATGTGGATTTACTGGATTACATATCCATTCTATGACCATATATGTAACATGTGTGTCCCACTATAATTATATTTTTTGATCAACAACTTGAACATTAGTACCGGTGTTAAATATATAATGCAAGTTTGGTGCATCATAAGTTGCCATGGTTATCGTTGAATATGAATTATTTCGGGAGTTGTAGAGCAATGGGCCAAGATTGTGCCGGTGCATCCAAATCACTTATCTTGGAAAAGTGTGGGTATGCACTGCTATGTACCAACCCCTCAAATACAGTGGCCTACTGCTCTAAGACAAAGGGAATTGCAACAAGATCCAAGTGGGAGGTGCTCTGTAGGTTTTCATGGTGTTTGAGTATTCACACTTGAAAATTTTCCTTCAATCGTACAGACGACAAAGATCATGGCGGGAGCGTTTACACTTGTACTCTCTGTTAAAGGCCGTCTGTACTAGTTTGGCTAGGAGGGATTAGACTACCCAGCATGGTCACTGACAGGTGGTTATCTCATCAACTCAGCTCTCAATTAACATAAGAAAAAGGGGACCATGGGGGACCACTTAGGCATTGTTTTCTATATAGAGGGAGCAAGTAGCTACAAGTAGTACAGTGAGGCTGTAACAATGACTGCGAACCCATAGCCTACAGGAACCGGGTGATCCCTGTACTAAGCCTATGAGAATAAGAGAATTCAGTAGTTGCTGAGTGAACACCAATCCCAATCACACAGCTATCTTCATCCAGAGCAGAGTGAAGGTAACCCCATAGAGCCAGAGCTGCCAGTAAGCCCGCCGCTGCTCAGCTACCATGATGAAAGGAACCATGCAAGCTGCTGAAAGAGCCACCGCTGGTAGGGTGGTCATCAGACCCAGCTTTGACCTTCGACTTTCACCCTCTAGACGACCCCTCTTCTCAGGATCCTCCGAATAGAAGTCTGCCAACATTCTAAAAAAGGATAAGAGAACAACGATAATGCATTTGATCTATCTATATAGGACTCTCAGACATATTGAATGGTTCCACCTTCTTTTACAGAGTTCAAAATGATAAGCGAAGCAGCAGAAGCAAGGAAGGAGAGTGAGTGAAGAAGAGAGAGAAAGATAATAGAAAGAGAGATGTGTGATTGATGAGAAAGATTGAGAGGGATAGATAAAGAAATACAAAGATGAGAGAGAGAGGAGATAGAAAAAAGACAGAGAAAGAGAGAGAGAAAGATAGAAAGAGAGATGAGTGATTCATGAGAAAGATTGAGAGGGATAGATAGAGAAAAAAATACAAAAATGAGAGAGAGAGAGGAGATAGAAAAAAGACAAGAGGGAGGGAGAAAGAGAGAGAGAAATAGAAGGAAAGACAGGAGAGGTATAAATGAGAATCAGTATGAAAGGTTGAGAGGGATATAGAGAAAGAAATACAAAGATGAGAGAGGGAGAAGGAAATAGAAAAAATACAGAGAGGGAGGGAGAAAGAGAGAGGAAAGACAGGAGAGGTATGTATTGAAGAGAGAGATTGATTTAGCAGTAGAAAATGACAGGAATAAAAAGAGACAAAAGAAGAGAAAAGGGAGCTAGCATAGTTACTAATTCAAGATTTGATCTCGGCTACTTTCTCTCTCTAAGGCAATGCCATTATCCAAGCAAAAAAATGATGTTTAACAGTAGATCAAACCTCTTACATACCTATCCTTTGTTTCAAAGACTCCATGTAGCCACCTGTGGCACTCAACGATATCTGATGGGATTGTTTCCAGGGCGATGCGACGCATGTGGATGTGGACTCTAGGACATTTCCCCATCAGGAAGTCTGATTTAGAAAAGAAAAATGAAGTCAAGCAAAATAAATTAAACTTTTATTTTAATCCACAAGTCTAATAGAGTTGGTTGCACAGGGGTTCCCGAGGTAGGAAATTACAACATGTGCCAATTTTACCTGGTACAGTAAGTAATCATAGAAGTAGGTCCATGAGGTAATCAACGGGTCCTGCAGTAAAAATATGACTGGCAGGTTATATGTTAAATGCATATCATTCAACAAATTCCAAGATACAACAATCTGCGCCTGGGATTCCATTTGGGTAGAACCCCTTACAAGAATTAATCTTTGTATATGAAATAATTAGTAGAGTGATATCAGCTAAGCATCTGGGCCCTGTTTTATAATCTTATGAATAACAACTGCCACAGATCTATGACAAATCTGCACTTAGCCAATCAAATATCTGGATTTCAATAGCTGATAACAATTGTCCTATCTTGTAATTGGTAACAAGTTGCACATAGGTCACTGGTTTTACAAAGTTAATGAAATGATTATTGTTTGAAGTGCAAATGTACAGAAAATTATTATCATCTATTTTATGATTGTGATTACTCCAAAATATTTTGGAACAAGGTCTTAATTCTTATCCTAAAAACAGAACTATTGTTTGTTAATGTAAAAATTATTACAGTGATATAACTTTAGGCAAGCAATGTGATTATAACAATTCAAAATATGTCGTTTTATTTAATCTGTTAATTAATTTAGCTTCTTATGTTTTATATACACAAAAAGAAAATGAAATTTTACGAACATATACAAAATTTATCTAAAGGATAATGGAGGGCAGGTGTTGAAAAGTATCACCCCTGGCCAAAAATGTTAAAAGACGTATAAATAATTATGTGAAATAGTATAATTAATGTTTTTTTCTTGGTAATCATCATAATTATGTGTTTTTTTAAGTATTATTCAATTAATAAATGATGGGAAAAAAAGAAAAATAAAAGTGAATGAAATAGTAGAGCACCACTGCACACCTGGCATAGAGGGAGCTTCTCTTCTGACGACAGGTCCTTCTCCTTCTTCACCGGTGTTGGAGTAAGCTATCGTTACATCGTAGAGGGTATCAGCAGAGTCTCTGAAGCCTTCTACGCAGAGATGGGTGGCTCGGACGCGGGGTGAGAGAACATGGTGCAAGACGGGCAGACCTGCAAGAACAGTCGAAAGAAGGGACAAAGTTATTGCTGAATGCCCTAAACAATGTTGTTGTTATACAGTCGGCTTCGGTTGCACTATGTGATAGAAAGGGGGAGGAGTACCAACAGTCCTGTCCTGGACTCCCCAATCCTCCCCCCCTCTCTCTCTCACATGGTGCAACCGTAAGCCTACTGTTATAGATCTACTTCACCATGCAAGTCAAAACTTATAAGCAGCATCTAATGTTGTTGTTGTTGCTGTTATTGATATTGTACATTTTGTAATGGATTTTACAGACAGACCTCCTAGAACTATGATACAGTTAAAAAGTGTTTTACAGCAAAAAGTTATATATTAGACACGTTTGGAAGCTGATCCTAGCTAAATATTGCCAGGTGCTGAAGCTACTTACTACTGGAGCTGGACCAAAAAGTTCCCCCTTTACAGCCCTTTAAGATGATATAAGCACGAGTGTCATTCTCTTGGGACCCTATGTAACTGACTACACAAACGTTAAAGAGAAGGTTGAGTTCGGGGAAGAGGTGAAAAATATTTTGTGAGCGTTATCATTGTTATTATGCAAGTGTGGATAAAAAAATGTTCCCTAAAAAGTATGGCTTTTCAAATGCCTTAATAATCTAAATATGGCATGTAACAGCATAAAAATCGGGACAGATTTTTATGCCAGATGTTTGTGTAGTCCCATATACATATTTCTATGTACAGTGCTTTATCAAGACTGAGCCAAATTTCTTAAAATTTTGATGATTCCAGAACCTTGCAGTATACTACACACCAATACTTTTATGCTAGATGATCAACCTTTCCTGATCGATTCCACACCGTTTGTTTCACAATGCAATCGCATGACCAGAACTCAACTTTATCCCTAAGTTACGAAAGAAGAAAGATATTCCAAAGTAGAGTTATCTCACTATCTCACCTTGTTGGTAAGCAAATCCTTGACTGGTCTTAATGACTTCCTCTTTCTCAGGTCTAAACCTTGTGCCTTCAGGGAATACCACCATCCATGACTGAGAAGAAAAAAAAGAAAAAAAAGAAAAAAAAGAAAAGTAACAAATAGTCACAATTTGTAAAACACTAAAACGACAAAGGCAAAGGAGTTTCTAAGAATTATTACAACAGCTTTACACGTAGCTCACTGAACATTGAGTGAATGATTAGGTACTTTAAATATGAGAACTAATCTTATTTAACAATTTTTCCTGGGAGAAAAGCTTTAACATATATGCCAATACCCAGGAGCACACTTACCGGAATGTTATAGTCACGATGATGCTTCAATTGTTTGATGACTTTGGTGAATGAGGGAGGGGCAGCTTGCCTGCTTTTAGCTCTGTTCACAAATATACAGCCATGCTGTTAGGAAACAAAATGGTTGGTCTTGTT
>JAVYIG010009625.1:0-76561 GCA_035222895.1 Strongylocentrotus droebachiensis | reverse complement strand
ACAATCAACACAGCGCCATTAGCCGCTTTTATCACTTCAGATCTGACATTCTTGCTTCCCCCTGCCATGGCTGAGCAATAAAATCAAGTGGGGGTTAAAGGACTCACCGCAGTCCTTCTGCTCATAGGGTATTTATGCATCGTGTGGATATCCTTCATTGCATTTTTCTTGAGATCATGGAACCCTCACGATCTCGCCATCCTTGATAAATTCGCAGTCAGCCGTACATGGGTTCAACCCGTAGTATACATATTGACAAACGCCGGAGCAAGGAGGATATGTTTGAAGACTCTTCGGTGTGACCGGGGAGCTCGGCCTTTGCATGTCTAACATCGTGTAACTGTGGTTTTTGTTTCCATAGGAATCAGACAATCCAAATTAGTCCATAACATTAACGAATCGGGCGTATTCGGGTGGTAGGCCAGTTAATCCCGACCAGTTTGCATTGTTGACTGATCTCTGTTCAACTGACAATGAGCAAAACAAAGTTACTATCTCAAAGTCGTATCACATGTCTACTATCAAACAAAATCTATGATGAAGTGTTTTGCAGCGTTTGTATTACACTGGATGACCCTATGTCTAACACATCCAGTCATTATTAAATAAACTATATTTTGTATAAGATTTTACTGGTGATATAAGAAGAGACAAGTTGCATAACATTATACACTACGTGAAAGAATAGATACACCATAAGATCATGTTGATGATGGTCTATGAAATACAATGGTTCTATCATGTATAGTCCGAAAATACATCAAAATTCAGCCCATGTTTAAAGATAAACTTGAGTTCTGGTAAAAAAAGAAAATGAATTCTCACAGAATCTAACGAAACTTACTCTGAATGTTCAAGATTACAAATCAATGTCATGTGCCAAACAATTTTGGAAGAAAATGTATACTGGCTGAGTAATGAGCATAGAAAGATAAGGAAATCAGGGTGGTACTAGCCCCGACACCATGTGTGTTGTCCCATATACATCTTTCTGTGTAAGTGATTGTTACTTTACCAAATTTATGATGACGCAAGAACCTTGCATTACACACCATTACTTACATGCTTACATTCACAATGCAATCGCATTACCAGAACTAAAGTTTATCTTTAAATCCGCTTTACACTTCATGTTTATATTACGCCATCATATATTCAGGTGGTCTAATCAATGTAGCTATGACGAATGTCCAGATGAAGAAAAAAGTTTTCACACTTAAATACAATTTTTCATTTTTTGTTTTCCTCTTCTGGTTCGCTAATCGATTGGGGGAGGCATGGATT
Source organism: Strongylocentrotus droebachiensis (assembly GCA_035222895.1). Lineage (NCBI taxonomy): Eukaryota > Metazoa > Echinodermata > Echinoidea > Camarodonta > Strongylocentrotidae > Strongylocentrotus > Strongylocentrotus droebachiensis. The sequence goes on along the minus strand of JAVYIG010009625.1, from coordinate 75,277 downwards.
GAGAATGTGATTGACATTTTCTTAATAGACTACCCATTAAAACAGGATTCATCTCTAGGAAACTAATCTAATCACTGCTGTCTGTATACAGAGTGACGTCAAAATCTAGGTCGTTTACATAGGATGGAGATCGAAAGGCCCATCATTTCTTCAAACACGGGTTGGTAATTTTTTCCCGTCGTCATTAATGATAAGTTCAAGCCTTTTTTTTCTTCTTTACTTTGTTAAAGTTTAAAACCACATAAACCAATCATTGCCTTGACAGTGTCCATACCGCATCAAGTTATAATGTGCTGACGCGAGTGACAAACGAGGGATTTGTATATTCACCACTTAGCGAAGAAAAAGGCAGGTGGCATTCAAACTCCAAGCTATCTTCGTAATATGTTTGCTATGTAGAGCAAGAAAGACAAGTCCAATCAGAGTCATTCTGAGTTTCAATTACGATCATGATCTTTTATTTTTGATCATCTTCGGCTACTAAATTACTTTTCACTGAATAGATAGATTTCCTACTTAACATAAAGGATGGTGCTACTTACACGCAAGGTGCTCTATGGGCACCAATATTACAGGGCTCTCGCTAGGCTACCACAACATTCAAAGGATTTCTCCCAGCTGGCACCTATTCAACATCTGGATGGAGAGTGTTAAACTTAGATTGATGCCTTCCCACATACACTAGTGCTGACAGTTGGTCTGTATACTCAAATAAAACAAAACGGGAGCATCTCCCTCAATGTCCAATTATTTCTGGTATTCATCAATATAATGCTTTGAATCGTAGGTGAATGACTGACTGGTTGCATTACTTGGTGACATTGTAGAAATAGACAATAACAAGCGATACAATCTCAGAACATGCAGATTTGGATTCACTTAGGAATGAAACGGAAAGGGAAGCTGAACACCTAGATCCAAAAATAGTGTCCTTCTTAATTGTATCTCTTATTCTCTCCTCTCTTTTGAATGGAGCTGTACTGATTGTCATCTATCATCAGCGAAATCTTCAAGAATACATGCGAGTTCTATACCAGATTTTGACAGCATCCGATTTGATGTTGGGAATAACCTGGAGTCTTTGGAACATGCTCTGGGTTTCGTTCAGTGACCACAAGACATGCTCGTTCGCCAGTATGGTTTTTCCTTTCCTGACTTTCGTTGCGCTCTGGTCCGTCATGGCATGCCTTTGCGGTATCAGCTTCAACCTCTATCTCCTAGTTACAAGGCCTCTCCGCTATCACTTAATCGTAACCAGAAAGATATTCTTCTGTATGCTTGCAGGTACTTACCTGGTAATAGTGCTGGCTTGTGGAATCGTGTTTCCGGTCCCACAATCACCCTTCATTATCCTCCTCATAAAGCAATGTCAAAGTAAACTAATGCGCCTAAATTCGTTGGCGAGGATCACCTATGCTTATCAATCTTTCGCTATATGTGTTACGATGATTTGTACGACCGTCATTTATGTCAAGTTACTGTTCATTGCAAGACAGAAAGCTAATGGGGTCGAGAAACGTAGGAAGACCCCGCGATAACGTCGCAGAAAATGTGGGAATTGACCAAAACCTTGCTCAGCCGCAGAATCGAGCCGACCTGAATATTGGTTGCAACGCATTACGTCGACAGAGGAGACGATTCAAAGGATTGGTTACGATTCTCCTTTTAACCTGTTCGTTATGCATCGCATGGATACCTTTCCTTTTCAATAGCATTAACACGAATACCACTTTGATGATTTTTTTAAATTTTTTCCCTTTGAGTTACACCTGGATACAGCCCATCGTGTACTTGTTGACGAATCCAGAAGCAAGGAAGCTTTTTTTAAAGTTTGTACGGTGTAGCCGAGCTAATGAGCCATTCAACTGAAGTAATACAATTTCGAAGTGTTTGAAAGCGTTGCTATCCTTGAAATAACGATTTGGTACATGGCTGACAATCTTAAACGAGGAAACAAAATAACCTTCAGTGTTATGAACTAATTTCTGTATAATTGATGTGGGTCAGAATAATATGACAGTGGATTAAAGGGCTCACTGTGATTGTCATTTTAAAATGAAAGTGCAACTTATAGGTATTGTGAGTCTGTTGCAGATGGGTACCATATTCTCATGAATCATTAAAACAGATCAATTTTACAACTTAAATATAATTTTTACAAATAAAATATTCGACTCACGAACCCTAGAGATTTCATTGTTAAATATACTTGTAGGTGGTAGTAATGATAATAAAACTAATAATGAATACATTAATAATGCGCAACATATCTACCCGTAGGCTGCTCAAGGCGCTTACAATGAGCTACGTATAAACTGTACTTAGATACAAATATGCTAACATTATTATACATGGTGAAAAGTTAGCCGTTCATAAGTTTTCAGACTGGCTTTGAAATGATATACTGATTTATAGTTCTTTGGTGTGTTTGGGAAACTGTTCCACAATCGGGGAGCTGCTGAGAAAAATACTCGATCTACCCATGATCGTCTGGTTTTAAGTATGGTCAGAGTTGATATTTTGGAAGAACGGAAACCAGAACGACCAGGCTTGCGAAAGTTGAGTAGATCGAGAAAAGATTCACTGTGGCGAGGAGAACTTCAAGTATGTGATCAGAAGGATTTTGTAGGTGAGACGATGTTCAAGAGAAAGCCAATGCCGGGATTTAAGGACTGGTGTGATGTGGAAGGACTTGCGTGTTTATGTTATTAGATGGGCAACAGCATTATACACATGTTGCAGCCTCTTAACTTGAGACATAGGACTGCCACAGAGTAAAGAGTTACAACAATCGAAGCTGGATGTAACCATAGCACTGTCGTTCGTTCGTGTCTGCTTAGATCAAGATTGATGTATCTTGATCTTCGGAGTAGTTGCTACAACCGGCCGTGTCAGACACGTTGTCCCGGGGTGCGGGATAGGACTCTTGTAGTGTGCCCCCAATACTGTCAATATGTTTCGATTGTATCGCACTAGTCGTCATCCAGAGCTTCAGGACTACATGAAAGTTCTTTATCAAATTCTGGCAATGTCGGACCTTGTTTTGAGCATCAGTTGGAGCATCTGGAACATCATATCGCTGTTATCCGCCAAGGAACGTGATGAACAGACTTGTACATTCATTAATGTGATGTTTCATTTTGTATATCACGCTTCGCTTTCATCCGTGATGATCTGTTTGTGCGGCATTTGTTAAAAGCGTTATCTTCTGGTGACAAAGCCGCTGAGATATCACACGATCCTCACTAGGAAACTATTTATATTCTAATTGGCATCCATGTACCTTCTGACCTTCGTGGCACATGGGATCTATCTACCTTTTCCCAATTCTCCATTCCTAAGAGACGAAATTGAAATTTGTCTGGGTCGTGAAATCTCTTCATGGACGTCCATAGTGGACAAATTATACGCCGTTTTTCCTGTATGTGTAACTCTGATCTTCACCACACTGATTTACGTTCGTTTGCTCCTCGTCCTTCATCAGAAGATGAAAGCGGTTGTGAATAATTTAAAGGTAAAGACCAGTTTTGGAAACGCTCCCCTCTCAAAAAATGAAATGGAAGCTCTTATAAACCAATCATGTGAAAGAATATGTTTTGACTAATACGTAATGATACAAATTTTGCCGAGAAGCCACCTACTAATTGATATTTGGTCAATTAGTATATCTATCTGGACCGGATAGATATCGCGCACGTGTCACGTAGTCCCATTTACATCTTTCTATGTACAGTGCTTGTAACTTTACCAAAACTTGGCCAATTTCTTATAATTCTGATGATTCTAGAACCTTGCAGTACACACCAATACTTATATGCTAGATGATCATCCTTTTCTGATCGATTCCACAACGTTTCATTCACAACGCAATCGCATGACCAGAAGTGATCTTTATCTTTATTTTAAGGATCGTAATTCTGTCGATATCAAATTATTCAGGCTGGCAGCTCCCCTCATATCCGAATCTCTATGTTGATACTCCTGGTCTTGACCTGAGAAATCTATCAAGGCAAATATTTGAGGATCGACGTGATTACTTTCTACCTACACTGGTGTACCAATGTGTTCGAGGTATTGCCCCATCCCGTTTATGCAATGAGATCGAAATGTATTTCGATAGACATGGACTGAATACGCGTAATGCAAATTCCCTTAATGTTGTGCCGCCTAAACCAAACATTCAACTTTATTGTCAGTCTTTAAAATACGCCGCTGCTAAAGTATGGAATCTATTACCCAATAACTTTCAAAATGCTCAGTCTCTAAAAATTATCTAATTATGTTGACATTGTAAATATTATGTAACATTCATTTATATTTTGAATCCCAGGCCTTGAATTATTATACTAACATATGTTGTATTATATAGGATTTCCCGGCCAAATTCGCGAGTTTGTCATTCAAATTAATTTGTGTTGCGTTCAAATTCGACGGTTTTAGTGCTGTCGGGTATATCTCGGGTTTATATTCCTTTTTCTAGATTTCAAATCTATGAAGTTTTCGTTAGAATCTATGCATGTTTCATTCCAATTAATGAACAAATTGCTTCTTTTGCTATTTGGTCATTCGATTTAGCGCAACACGATTTTCTGACATCGCGACGGTGTACTTTTAGCATTCTAATTCATTTGTAGCATTCAAATTAGCACTTTGTGCACTAAAATTAATGGTCAATATACATTTCTCGTTTTTTAAACACTTTTTATAGCTCATTCTTTTTCTTTCAAGATCGTTTGTTCATGTGTATTTCATCCTATTTTATTTTCTTGCATTTATACTCTTTATATACTTTTAGATTTATCAGATATTCATCAGCCTTTAAGTTTGACTGTTAAGTTAAAAAGACTTACTGTACATCTTCAGACTTGATGGTCTCAATATTTGTGTAAATTTTCATGTAAGGAAGTTGTTTGTCTTGTGTTTCATCATAAATTTATCACAATTTCATTATGGAGGAAGGGTACAATATTGTGACTGGGGTAGGTGTTTTCGTGTCCCCACTTTTCCGGGGTATACATGTCCGTTCAGAGATGCCATATCCCTTGATTTCGCCCCTTCTTTACCTAATGTCTGACTACTAACATATGCTTTGTCCTCAAAATTAATAAATTGAATAACAGAAAAGACCCCAATAGCAAATCATGTATTTAATTGCATTTTTTTAAAGCTGTAAACGTGCAGTGTTGCATTTCTCCCCCCTAACATTCCTAACTTGAATAAACATAATTCGAATACGAATGACAGGTGTTAATTTGAATGATAAAAATGACGCCTCAGCAAGTGACGATTAATTTGAATGCTAGTTGAGCAGTTTCTAAATTGAATGACAGATCTATGAAATCCTTCGACCAAAATCCTAAATTAAATACAAAATCGGGAAAATTGAATGATAATTGGCATGGCAAAGCTGATCTGCGCTAACTTAAATGCAAAGTAAATGAATTCGAATGACAAACTCGCGAATTTGGCCGGGAAATCCTATACTATGATGTATTGTGTATTTTACTTGCTATAAGATGGATAGATTCCTGTCAAACATAAGTCATGTATTTATCTTCCAGAGCTAATGAATAGATTAGATTTAGGGGCTACGAGGTCAAAGGTCAAAAGTCTCAGGGCTCATTATGTATGCAAAATAGCTCGTGATCTCGTTACCTCAAGAACCGATGGATAGTTTCCTACCAAACTCAAAACAAATATTTATCTTGCAGAGCCGATGAACCGAGTAGATTTTGGGGTCTTGATGTCAAAGATAAAAGGGTCAAACTGTATATGAAAAATAGCTTGTAGTCACGATATTCTGAGAACCTGTTAATGGATTACAATTAAACTTGATTTTGACAAATTGCTTCTGTTTTGGTTTGTGAAATCGCTCTATGGCGGAGGCATCATTGTCGACTGCCCGCAGTCGAAGTTCTATCTAGTTAATACCAGGTCGAAGATGCAAAACAGATTGACTTCTGATCTTGTGTACCTGTATATATATGTATGAATAAATAAATTAATTAATTAATAAATATGTAATGATATAATACACATAGCAATCGACGATATCAAACCAAAGAATTAACCAGATATTCAAAGAGTGTCATGTTCGTTACTTCTATATTAGATCAGCGCTTAATTAAAGGACATACGCATGTTAATCATACACTTGTTTTTATGCATTTATCAAAAGTTGTCCACTAGGTTATAATCAGGATTACCTCGTCTACGTCCCATTTGATATGCTTTTGAATAAAGGTGTGAATGACATCTAACATACATTAAAGCATGGAACAATTAAAGATGGCATTTTTAAGGAATGGAATGTCAACCTCATTCCGTCGGAACCCTTTGTATTGACGAAGGTATGATGTCAATATTAAAATATTCCTCTAATCAAACGGTTTGCGATAATAAGATAATTGTAAGATTGTAAGATTTCATTGACTCTATCGACCCCCTCTCGGGGTAGGAGAGTACACACATATTTACAACATAGTATACGTATAACAATAGTACACTGTATATAATGATAAACATGTGGTAATATGAACAATGATAAACATAGGATAATGTAAACAAAGATAAACATGTGATAATATGAACAATAATAAACATATAAAAATGTAAACGTGTGATAATATGAACAATAATAAACATGTGATAATGTTAACAATGAAAAACATGTGATATTATTAACCGTATCAGACATCTGAGCAGGGCAATTTTTCAAATGTTATTGCCATCAAGGTTTGATGGATAAGCCAACAAAATTACAATAAGTTAGTCCGCTCAGAAAAGTCAATGGGATTTGTGTGTAATTTGCCGGGCAATATAGGTTATACAGTATACCAATGAACAAATATTTTAGCCCGCTCTGAAAAGTCAATGACAAAATGCGTGTTAAACTAGTGAGCAATAATATAGCGCCAGTTGTAATTTACATCGCGCATCAGCTATTGTAATTTACATCGCGCATCGTGTATAAGAAAATGCGCACTTTGCGCGAACTCTATTGTGACGTAACAATCACACCCTAGGCAAACTGTTTGCAGTGTATCGAAAATCTGTCAAAAACTGGATGAACAGTGCTGGTTTGACAATGTTTTTGCAACTTCTAATGCTAGGAAACCCTGTGTAGCCTACATAATTTAAGAGTATAAGATAGTAAGAGTTTCTTGTTTGCTCTAGATGTCTGATGTGGTTAATAATAGTAATATTGACTGCCTAATTCAGGGAAATACGACTTGTCATATATCACCCTCACCTTCGGTTCGGGCGATATATGTCGTATTGCCCAGAAGGCAGTCAATATTACTTAAATATGACAAAATTAAAATATTTACAAATCAAGACGAACTGGACAATTCACCCTCCTACCACTACGAGTGTGCCTTAAAACATTGCTTACTAGTGAGATATGATTTACAGTATTATCATCTACCCTTGTAACATAATTATTCTCACAAATTTGGCTAATTTCTTTCTTAACCGTACGACTGGATGGAGAGTGACAAATGTTCATTAATGTCATCCCAAAGTACATTAGTGCCGTGGCGGGACTCTACATCACTAATGTAACACTAATGCATCGTTCCTGTCAGTCACTGGCGGATCGAGACTGAGAACGTCGGTTGGGAAATTTCGATACAACCGGCCCACTCTACATATAAGATACATATCAACCGACTCTCAGACCTCTTTGTGTTTTCTCTTCTTCTTTTGTTTTCCTTCTTAACTTTCGAGAATCGATTGGGGGAGGCATGTGTTGGCAAAATGATTGACATTTCTTAGACTACCCATTAAAACATGATTCATCTGCAGGAAACTAATCTAATCACTGCTGTCTGTCTACAAAGTGACGTCAAAATCTAGGTCGTTTACAAAGGATGGAGAGCAAAAGGCCCATCATTTCTTCAAACACGTGTTGGTAATTTGTTCCCGTCGTCAGTAATGATAAGTTCAAGCCTTTTATTCTTCTTTAATTTTTTAAGTTTAAAACCACTTAAACCAACCATTGCCTTGACAGTGTCCATATACCGCATCAATGTTATAATGTGCTGACGCGAGTGACAAACGAGGGATTTGTATATTCACCACTTAGCGAAGAAAAAGGCAGGTGCCATTCAAACTCCAAACTATCTTCGTAATATGTGTGCTATGTAGAGCCAGAAAGACAAGTCCAATCAGAGTCATTTTGAGTTTCAAATTACGATCATGATCCTTTATTTTTGATCATCTTCGGCTACTAAATTACTATTCACTGAATAGATAGATTTCCTACTCAACATATTTGATGTTGGCTGCAAATGGGAAATGGTACCTTTAAAGGATGGTGCTACTTACATATCAGGACACGTACATTATGTTTTTACTTTATCTTTATAATTTGGAAGGGTGCTAGATAAGATGAAAATAACAGAAAAATACATCTTTTCACAAAAGGGACCTAATTACCAACCGATTTAGGTAATGCCACTGTTAACTAAAGTCTTTGAAATAACGAATTGCCGCTTAAACAATTTTTAGAATCAAATAATGTTTTTTACCATCATCTATGTGAATTGCTTTGAAGAAATCAGTCAGAATTATCATTGATTAACTAGTGCACATTTTGTTTAAATCAATAGATGAGGCTAGAGCTACTCTTGGATTGCTTTACTTCAAATAAACGTTTGATACCATTCATCATAAAGTTTAATATATCAACTCTTTCACTATGGTATACAGGTTCTTCCTTTAAAAGGATATTTCAAGACATTCTGGAAGACAGGTACCAGATTGCTCAATGTGAAGAAATGTTATCAAGGAAAATTAAAATTAAACGTGGTGTTCCTCATGGTGCAGTTTTAGCAACAACAATGTTCTTACTCTATGTAAATGATCAACCATACGTTTCTGATTATTTCAATTTAAGATTATTTGCAGATGACTCTAATTTTTGTTTTACCTTTCCCAAAAATGTCATAGAAATAAATGTTTAAGAAGTGTATGTCAGATTAATGCCCTGTTTGGCAATATCTGGCTGATAGAAGCTGTTCTGTTTACTATAGATATGTTGGTTAGGAATTCACACAACAATAATTACACAAATTCAATGCATTATGTAGATATTTAAATCTTGAAAGTATGATTTATTAATCACATTTCTTCATCTATTCTTCTTCACTCACTGTATTCAGAATGAGTATTACATATATCTGATATAAAGTTGAAATGCCAATATGATGAATATATTTCAGTCATATGCATTAACTATATTTGTTCACATGTAAATGATTCACTCAGTCTGAGTTATTTAAATGATTTTACAAGTAATTCACTAATTTCTGTAAGAAAACCCAATACCCCTTTTTGGTAAAGCAGTACTGCATATGTAAAACCGTACAAAACCTTGAGCTCCAGTACGTAAACTGTGCCTCTTAGAAATATCTAAAAACTCAAATACTACGAGTTTTATCACAGAATAATTGATAGGAATTAAATGTCCGCGACCGTTCTCAACCCTATGGAACGTTCTTACATTGTCTTCCTGTGCTCCAGGTGTGTCTCATGTAGACAAACGCACGAACTTGAAGAACCCTGGCTGTTTGAGTATAGTCGCTGTTCCGAAGCTTGTCGTTTCTGACGTATTCGGCGTTGAAGTATGATGTAGCTCGTCTAGTAGACGAAAAGTCTCATCTCAGAGGTTAGAGAAGATCTGTTTTGGAAGATCTGTCCTTGAAGATCTCTTGTGGAGTTGAACCGTAATGAAACTGGAATGGAATCCGAATGGATCCGGAATGGGACCTAAAGTGGAACCTCAAAGTGGAACCCAGCTGCCCGACTGCTGTTAAAACAATATATATACAGCCTACAAGTCACAACATAATGTTTATAATAATCTTTATAATTGCCTACACATGAATGCTTTTTACATGTGTAAGAGAATTTTAAAGTATCCAAAATTCATGAAAATAACACTCATCAGATATATACTGTACATCAAAATAGCCCCTGGATTTCATCATCAATATAAATGCAAACCATTTGTTGGCTGTTAAAGCTATATTCAAAGTATATCTTTATTTAAAGGTCAACAACTTCCTAAAATGTCTTCTATTCCTTTTACCAATTTTCCTAACTAAAAATAACCCAAATTTGTAAATTAAATCACCTTCTTTCCAAATCTATGAAAGAAAACTAACTATCTAGCTTATAGCATATTTTCACAATTGTAAAGGCACATTATTCTTTCTTCATAACACATTGACTATCTTTAACTGACTTGACTTCTTTCTGTCGAAAGGAAATAACATTATACATGGCATAAATATAAGATACATTTTAAATGATTAATTCCAATGATTTCTTGGCAAAATGCAAACTTAGACAATTATCCCTAATGTAAATGACCTTCATTCATGTGCCACGCCCTAATTTATGATATTACATGATACAAGAAAATATGGGTTAATTTAGAGAATATTGCTAAAATATCACTTACTGGTGTCAGAGACATGATGTGGAGCTGTTGAGAAGTTTTCTCCTGGCCTGTGCTGCCCGAATTTAAGAGTAGATGCCAACCAAAGTAAGTAGCTACATGCTGCACATCTCAACTCCTCACACACCCACTCAGCATACAGGTCCTGTCTTGACCAATGCTTAAGTTGCTCTGCCCAGCCCAAACTATGCCTGAACAGCAGCACACATGCACACAGCACACAAGCACACATACATAGCTCTCCCATTGAGAAAAGGTACTGTAGCTAGGGATTCTATTGTGTTCTAGATGCCTATCTCCTAGTCTAAAAACCAGTCACTATCTTCTAGTCTTAAAAATATTCGCTTTTCTATCTTCTAGTCTTAAATTACCAGTCACTTTGTGACATTCTCCCCCTCCTTAAAGACATTAATTACATTTTAATTCCAATAAATGTCTAAAAGTAAATTTCCCGCACACTATCTAATATATATCTAAACTAAATACAAAATGAAAAAAAAACTAACAAATCACTCTGGGATTCTGCTTAGATAATCTGCTCCAATATTCTCGCTACTAGGCCTGAGTCGGTACGGTCGATCACACCGGGACCCGACCGTTGCCGTCGGGTCCCGGTTTCGTTTTTTGAGAACCGACGCTCCGAAAAAAATAATGAAATATGTAAGAAATTGCAGTTTTGCACACCACTAAAATCAATCCACCTTAAAACTTAAGTATTTAATTGTTACCAATCATATTCTAGCTCATCCTGAATCAATCCGAACTGCTGATATAAATATGGGTTGCAAAGCAGTTCGCCCCATGGGGTTGTTGTTGCCAGCTGCTAGCTAGCTACTGTACTGGCCGGGTCTCTCGGCAGGATTAATAAATCAGGTTGAAAGAAACATTAATGTTTGAATAATAAAACGGCTTTCTAAAAATACTTCTTTACAACATACCGATCGAACAATTTTTAAAAGACAAAATAGATATTTTTTCTTTGATTTTAAACACCGCATGCTTCTTTTAAAAACTGAAAATTACTTGGTAATCACAAGAAGTTTCGATACGGATAGTTGTTGCAAGGCAAGTTCAGACTAGTCTCGGAAAAATGCGCAGTGCACCTCGTTAACTGTAATGCGTGCCCAAACGAAACCAAACAATGACGTGATCGTAACGAGAAAAAAAATCATTACAAACTACGAGAGCACAATTGGAAAGACAACTACTCAAAATTATCGTAAGCAGATACATAACTTGGAGGAAGAATACAATAGTTGTCCAGGAAAAGCCACAGAAATAGTGATAATCGAGGAGAAACTGGGTACATTTTTATCGCAAGGGGCCTGCTGCAAATACTCGAATCCTTTGTTATACTGCTTTTTACCGTAGAGGGCGGTATTTGGTTTCTAGCCTCGTGTTCAATTTAAACACGTGTAGTTCGAGTATTTGCAGGAGGCCCATTCAGATAATGATTGTACCTTTAGTAACTCCTTAAATATCACTATTTCTGTGGCTTTTCTTGGACAACTATTGTATTCTTCCTCCAAGTTATGTATCTGCTTACGATAATTTTGAGTAGTTGTCTTTCCAATTGTGCTCTCGTAGTTTGTAATGATTTTTTTCTCGTTACGATCACGTCATTGCTTGGTTTCGTTTGGGCACGCATTATACAGCTAACGAGGTGCAGTGCGCATTTTTCCGAGACTAGTCTGAACTTCCCTTGCAACAGTTATCCGTATCGAAACTTCTTGTGATTACCAAGTAATTTTCAGCTTTTAAAAAAAAGCATGCGATGTTTAAAATAAGAGATAAATATTTATTTTGTCTTTAAAAAATTATTTGATCGGTATATTGTCAAGAAGAATTTTTTAGAAAGCCGTTTTATTATTCTAACATTCATATTTTTTGACCCGATTTATTCAACCTGCATGAATCAAAATGGCTGCTCGAATGTTGTCTTTCCATTTTTGCCCCATTTTTTTTACTTTTAGAGGCACGATAATGGCACTAAAAATCGCCAATCATGGATGAAAAAAATGTCAAGTGGAAAAATATACCGATCTGAGGCGAGGTATGCATGTGTTGATTTATTTGATTGATAAAAAGGTCACTTTTAAGGGACATACTGATGATATGCGCTTTTTATAGAGGCAAGTGACAAATCCTGCGAGCTGATTTCGGGACACCGGGTCCCGATCGGTGCAAGGCCGTCGGGACCCGGTTTATGAAAATCCCGATATGACTCAGGCCTACTCGCTACTCTTAATGGCAGTGATGGTGAATCTGTACGGCTGTAGGGCCAATGCCCATCTCAAGATTCTCCCATTTGCACATTTTGATTTGGCAACGCATTTAAGCGGCTGGTGGTCAGTCTCAAGATGAAAGTGCTTTCCATACAAGTATGGTTCGTATTTCTGTATACCCCAAACAACTGCAAGACACTCGCGCTCCATCACTGCATAACGCCGTTCCCTCGGAAGCAGCTTTCTACTTGCGTATGCAACTGGGAACCTCTGCCCATCGACATCCTGAAGGAGTATTGCTCCAAGTCCCACGTCTGATGCGTCTGTCCTTAGGATGAAAGATTGACTCAGATCTGGAAGGTGGAGAATTGGTTCCTGTGCCAGCTTCTGCTTGAGTGCGTTAAATGCATTCTCCTCAGACGTACCCCACTTTACCTGTGTAGGTTCACCGTTTTTGGTTCTGTCTGTCAAAGGAGCTGCTAGTGCAGAGAAGTTAGGGATAAATCGCCGGTAATATCCTATGAGGCCAAGAAACGAGCGTAGCTGTTTCTTGGTTCTTGGTTGAGGCGCACTCTGGATCGCCTCCACTTTGTCTGGGACCGGTCGTAGTTCACCATGTCCTACTCGATGTCCGAGAAATTCTACATTCTCGCAACCGATGACACACTTCGTTGGCCTTACTTTCAGATTGGCCGTCTTTAGTCTCTCCAACACCCTCCTGAGAGTTTTCAAGTGTTCATCGAAGGTAGCTGTGTGGATAAGAATATCATCAATAAAATTATCAACATTGTCTAATCCACGCAACAAGTCACGCATGATTCGGCTAAAGCTCGCCGGAGCATTTACCAAACCAAAAGGCATAGCCTTAAACTGAAACAAACCATCTGGCGTCACAAAAGCTGTGAGTGGCTTTGCTTCTTCCGTTAGTGGCACTTGCCAGTAACCTTTTGTCAAGTCTATCTTGGTGAAAAATTGGTCATTGGCCAATTTACTGTAGATTTCCTCTGGGTCGGGGATTGGTTCAGCATCCGTCACTGTAACTTGGTTGAGTCTGCGGTAGTCGCAACACAACCGTATTGCACCATCCTTCTTCTTAACCATGACCACCGGAGATGCATATGGTGAGGATGAAGGCTCCACTATGTCGAGATCAATCATCTTCCGAACTTCCTTCGTGACTTGCTCTCGTAGCGCATGTGGTAAAGGATAAGGTTTGCACTTGATGGGCTCCTTATCAGTCAGCCTTATGTCATGTTTCCCGAGGTTAGTCCATCCTGGTACATCAGTCATTGTCTCTTCAAACTCTTGAAGAAGGGTGCCAACTTTGTTGTGCTGATCTTGGGTCAAGTGTGGACTAATTTGTACATCTACGATGCTCTCCGACTGGGTGAGGGATGGAAGCTGGATTAGATCCCTGCGCACAGCTGATGTCTCTTCCAAATCATCTTCTTCCTCCTCATCCATGGTATCATCGACGACTGATGTACACACCACATCCAAGATGCCAACATGCTCTTCCCTTCTGAAGAATTTCTTAAGGAGATTTGCATGGAAAGTTTTGAATTTTCCACCCATGTCCAGCTTGTAGTCCATCTTTCCTATCTTCTCTGTTACCTTGAATGGTCCCCGCCATTGCATTAACAACTTATTGTTGTCAGTTGGTAGAAGAAGGAGAACTTCATCGCCGATCTCAAATCTCCTCATCTTCGCCTTCTTGTTGTACTGCTTTCGGTATCGCTCCGCGGCCTTGCCCAAATTCTCCTGAGCTACTTTGCAGGTTGCTTCTAGCCGATCTTTGAGGTCCAAGACATACTGATACGTAGTCTTCGTCTCGGCTTCAACTGCATCTCCTGTCCAAAGCTCGTGAAGAATTGCCAGTGGACCACGAACTGCACGACCGTACAACAGTTCGAAAGGCGAGAATCCGGTACTCTCTTGAATCGATTCCCTGTAAGCGAAAAGAAGAGGGTTAATGTAACGGTCCCAGTCTTTGGGTCGTTCCTCACACATTTTCTTTAGCATCGATTTCAAAGTCCCGTTGAATCTCTCCACTAATCCATTACACGCTGGGTGATATGGGGTTGTGGTCATCTGGCGGATCGAAAGGAGTCTACTAACTTCCTTCATTAAGCCCGAAGTGAACTGTCCGCCATTGTCCGTCAGAACTTCACGTGGAACACCAACTCGTGAGTAGATGTCCACTAAGGCTTCTGCTACTGTCTGGGTATCTATCCTTCGAAGTGCCACTGCCTCTGGATATCTGGTAGCATAATCCATGACAGTCAAGATAAATCTGTTCCCTTTACTGGTAGCAGGTTCAATGGGTCCAACTAAGTCCATTGCAACTCTACGAAAAGGCTCGTCAATCAGAGGGGTTGAACCAAGCGGAACCTTACTGACCTTACCCTTGGGCATAGTCCGCTGACATGGTTCACATGACCTGCAGTGACGATTAACATCCGCATGCATTCCTGGCCAGAAGAAATGCATAAGTATCTTGTCACTTGTCTTCTTCAAACCAAGGTGTCCACCTAGGATAGACTCATGAGCGAGTCTCATTACCTGTCCTCTCAACTTAGCAGGCACCACTATTTGCAAGATATTGTCCGCTCCAGGTTTCAAGTCTACGTATTCTCTGTACAGCACTCCCTTGTTGTAGAGAAAACGAGAAGAGTTTCCTTGCCGACTTATCTTCTTTTCTCCGTTATCTGCATACTTCCTCGACTTGGACAACGATTCATCTTCAGCCTGGGCTTCGATCAAGTCTTTGGCAGTCACAATATCATCGAACGGCTTGGGTACACAAAGGGGTGGCTTGGTGCGTGTCGCTTGCCTCTTCTGTCCCCTTGTTTCCACTGCATTCGCCTGATGACGTTGTGGTGTCCAGTCAGGATCAGGGTCATCCGCTTTCCTAACACCAGGCGCTTGTCCAAGTACTAAGTCGTATAATGGGTTCTTAACACACAGGGCTGTCACTTCACCTGTGTAGTATGGTGTATCAATCTGTAAACGTGCAACTTGAAAAGATCTCAGAGTTCTATCAATAAGAAGACACAGTTTCTCTTCTTTACACAATTGATCTTCTCTCACCAAATCTCGTCGCACTATCACCGTGGTACAACCCGTGTCTCGTAGCATCTCCACCGATTCACCATTCACGAGGCCCTCACATACTATCATATCGTCTTGCTGTATTCCACATGCTGCTGCAGACAGTAGTGGCAAGATGCCTCCTCCTACCAGCTTAACACCCATTCCATCTTCGGCGAGGCTCCCCTCTAAGATTGCTGATTTGCTAACCATAAGACACATACCTCCGGTCTCGACGTTAACTGTTCCTGTCTCAGCTGGTTCGCTGACGGGTTCGCTAACAGTCATGCTTGCTCCTTTCTCTAGTCTCTTCTTCTGGGGGCAGTCCCAAGAAAGATGTCCAACTTTCTTGCAATTGTAGCAGGTCTTCTCTTTCCTTGGGCTTGACTCCGATGTTGTCTTGCCGCCGAAAGACTGTCTCTCCTGTCCACAACTCTTTGAAGTGCTCCCGTCAGATGTCTGGGTTCCAGTAAACGGTTTATCTCTCATCCTGCGTAACCGTGGGTCATTGTGAGCATCTCTATACTGATCTGCAAGGGTTAAAAGATTCTGCAAACTTGAAGGTTGACGTTCCTTAATGAACATTAACAAATCTTTATTGCTTGTATCTAACACTTGTTCCTGCAGTATGAGACTCTTGACTCCATCTATACTATTATCATAAGGACTAAGTTCAAGCCATCTATCAAATAATTTTTCAATCCTAGATGCGAACTGAACATAAGTTTCTCCCGATTGGATTTTTGCATGCCGAAACTTCAATCTATAACCTCCCTCGGTTAAATCATAACCCTTCAATAAGGCGGACTTTACTGCACTATAATTCTTAGCCTCAGAGACTGTAAGTCGTGAAATAATCTGAAGTGCTTTCCCGGTTAACAAAGCAGACAATGCTAAAGCCCAATCATCAGTGTTCCATGCTACACTAGAGGCATGTCTTTCAAAACGACATAAATAGCTATCAATATCATCCTTCCCATCCTGAAAAGGTGGGATAGGTGGAATCTTGACTTTAGGATTTGAATGCGGAGTACTTCCTCTATCTTTCCTAAGCTCCTCTAATCTAATCTGTTGTGCCAGTAACTCTGACTCTTGCCTCCTAGCTTCTGATTCTAGTTTCTTAGATTCTGTTTCAAACCTGTTTGCTTCAACTGCAGAAGCTCTAGCTTCAGTCCTTTCATCTCTTGCTTCGTTCACACAATCATCCACATACACCTTCAGATCATTCCCACTCAAGCCAAAAACTTTCCCCTGTTCTATGAATTTCTCTCTATCCATACTAACAATTTGCAGCGCACTTACCAACCTATTAAACAGGCGTAAAAAGTATCACGGGCACAGGCTTTAGGTGAAAACTCCTCTCAGCTCCAGTAACCCTAGCAATGCAATGTTCCTATATAAAGGGAATAAAAATGACAATACAAACAAGTTAATTCAGTTTGCAATTCCTACATTCCATACCAACTTCTATACAATTTTAACTGATTCTATTAAAAAGAGAGAGTCCTTTCGTGGTCACCAATTTGTCAGATTAATGCCCTGTTTGGCAATATCTGGCTGATAGAAGCTGTTCTGTTTACTATAGATATGTTGGTTAGGAATTCACACAACAATAATTACACAAATTCAATGCATTATGTAGATATTTAAATCTTGAAAGTATGATTTATTAATCACATTTCTTCATCTATTCTTCTTCACTCACTGTATTCAGAATGAGTATTACATATATCTGATATAAAGTTGAAATGCCAATATGATGAATATATTTCAGTCATATGCATTAACTATATTTGTTCACATGTAAATGATTCACTCAGTCTGAGTTATTTAAATGATTTTACAAGTAATTCACTAATTTCTGTAAGAAAACCCAATACCCCTTTTTGGTAAAGCAGTACTGCATATGTAAAACCGTACAAAACCTTGAGCTCCAGTACGTAAACTGTGCCTCTTAGAAATATCTAAAAACTCAAATACTACGAGTTTTATCACAGAATAATTGATAGGAATTAAATGTCCGCGACCGTTCTCAACCCTATGGAACGTTCTTACATTGTCTTCCTGTGCTCCAGGTGTGTCTCATGTAGACAAACGCACGAACTTGAAGAACCCTGGCTGTTTGAGTATAGTCGCTGTTCCGAAGCTTGTCGTTTCTGACGTATTCGGCGTTGAAGTATGATGTAGCTCGTCTAGTAGACGAAAAGTCTCATCTCAGAGGTTAGAGAAGATCTGTTTTGGAAGATCTGTCCTTGAAGATCTCTTGTGGAGTTGAACCGTAATGAAACTGGAATGGAATCCGAATGGATCCGGAATGGGACCTAAAGTGGAACCTCAAAGTGGAACCCAGCTGCCTGACTGCTGTTAAAACAATATATATACAGCCTACAAGTCACAACATAATGTTTATAATAATCTTTATAATTGCCTACACATGAATGCTTTTTACATGTGTAAGAGAATTTTAAAGTATCCAAAATTCATGAAAATAACACTCATCAGATATATACTGTACATCAAAATAGCCCCTGGATTTCATCATCAATATAAATGCAAACCATTTGTTGGCTGTTAAAGCTATATTCAAAGTATATCTTTATTTAAAGGTCAACAACTTCCTAAAATGTCTTCTATTCCTTTTACCAATTTTCCTAACTAAAAATAACCCAAATTTGTAAATTAAATCACCTTCTTTCCAAATCTATGAAAGAAAACTAACTATCTAGCTTATAGCATATTTTCACAATTGTAAAGGCACATTATTCTTTCTTCATAACACATTGACTATCTTTAACTGACTTGACTTCTTTCTGTCGAAAGGAAATAACATTATACATGGCATAAATATAAGATACATTTTAAATGATTAATTCCAATGATTTCTTGGCAAAATGCAAACTTAGACAATTATCCCTAATGTAAATGACCTTCATTCATGTGCCACGCCCTAATTTATGATATTACATGATACAAGAAAATATGGGTTAATTTAGAGAATATTGCTAAAATATCACTTACTGGTGTCAGAGACATGATGTGGAGCTGTTGAGAAGTTTTCTCCTGGCCTGTGCTGCCCGAATTTAAGAGTAGATGCCAACCAAAGTAAGTAGCTACATGCTGCACATCTCAACTCCTCACACACCCACTCAGCATACAGGTCCTGTCTTGACCAATGCTTAAGTTGCTCTGCCCAGCCCAAACTATGCCTGAACAGCAGCACACATGCACACAGCACACAAGCACACATACATAGCTCTCCCATTGAGAAAAGGTACTGTAGCTAGGGATTCTATTGTGTTCTAGATGCCTATCTCCTAGTCTAAAAACCAGTCACTATCTTCTAGTCTTAAAAATATTCGCTTTTCTATCTTCTAGTCTTAAATTACCAGTCACTTTGTGACAGTGTATGCAAGTAAAAAGAAAGTACAAGAATGGTGCATCGCAATTAGACTAACTGTCAAGTCAATGAAAACAAAATTGTTTATTGGAAATAGAAGTGGAAAAATTGATTATCTAGTAAACTGGAAATAACCGGAGAGGAAAGGAAGAGGTTGATGAAGAAAACTTGTAGGTATTACAATTGATAAGCATCTTAGTGGGTACAGTCGCATTCGATACTGTACCGGCCGTCACCCTCGTTGAGGGCGTCGACCGCATCACCCCTACCTTCCCTCACGGCGAGCCTGGTATTGGTGGCCATATCTCGTGGAAGAAAGATAGAAGTGATGTTTCTATAAAATCCTAGCTCGTTTCAGTCAAAATATATGACTATAGAAATACAGGTATATGGAATAACTAAATTGACACTTGAAAAGAAGAACACATTTGTTTTGAGACAAGATTTTAGTTTGAACACAAAAACAAAAACTTCATTTAATCATTTCTTTCTTTACATCAATAATATTATCGCCACTGTTACAAATTTAATAAGTCTTTATATATATATATACACACAAGTTAATACTTATGTTTATAAAATCTGTTTATTGTTATAACACTGTAAATTGGTAATGGACTTTAAATTAACTAAGGAACTATACCTGTTTGTTTATGAAGGAGAGTTTAGGGAATTAGTAAATGTTATTTAAAGTTCAGTGTTAAGTTTGGACCAATTTGTTGGCGACTCTTGCGAGACGACGTTTGGACCAGTTCGTTGCGCGATTCTGCCGAATGGACCAGTTTGTTGGGCGACTGAATCTTCCGAATCAGCCACGAATCCGAAAAATCTATCTTATATATGCACTGTATGCGTACGTGGGGGAAATCATGCGTACGTGGGGGAAATCTATGTGCGTGCTGTAAGCAACGCTGCGATCATGCACAGAGCTAGATAACTAGATGCGCTCGTACACATTGCAACCGGTCCTTATAAAGTTCCAACTCTTTATTAATTCAATATTAAATGCTTATTTATTCCAAAAGTTACACTGCTATAGTAATGGAAACATTACAATGCGTTTATTTGAAACTTTATACAAGCCATAAGATACATTTTTCAAACTCTCTTTTGTAATAAGAGCAGAAATTTAACAAACAAATATTTCATAGCATGAATTTGGGATTCACTGTTTGTTTACATAATGCGCGTCAACCGCACAACCTGAATTCCGATCCTGGTTAATAAACTTAAAGAAGTACAGAATTCGAATTCTCTTACGTTTTTGACAAGAGATTGTTAAGACAATAATATGATATTAGAGATAATTTGTTTGTCTATCTGAATAAATATACAACTTTATCACATATTTCATACATAATGAATTCTTAGGCATATTACTACGATTTATAGATTAGATCTAGTGTGTCGGAAGCAACGTACGCGTATGCTTCCGGTTGTGTTTATACGTGAAGCCGTTCATACTAGACTTCTTCAAACTAGAAACTTTTGCTCGTAAGCAGGTATTTATACACAAAAACACACACAATCCAGACTATAACTCGCAGCGGTACTTCTGGAATAAAATTAATCGAGATTAATTTTTACCTATAAATGAAGAATGTGAAGGGATGAAGAGAAATAGGCTGGCTGCATGCAAGGTCTCGGAGTGAGCGAGAGAGAGAGAGAGAGAGAGAGAGAGCATAGAGAGAGAGAGGGAGACAGAGGGGAAAAGACAGAAATAAGACAAGATTGAGAAAAGAAAGGATGGGATGATTCAAGCTGCATGTTTCAGAAGTTTCAGATACTGAAAGATATGACAGCTAGCATGGAAATCAGTTACAAGTATAATATTGTGAGGGTGGATCGTTACACAGCCTCCTTCTCCATAAAATGCGTCCTCGCATTTCATGCAGTTGTTACTATATACATAATATATCCATATTTCAATATCACCGTAATAATGACTTCATATAAACAAAACGAACATGCATTAAATCATCAACATCTGAGGTTTAATTTCACAAACCTACAATATAAAATTGTAATCTCAATTTCTTAAAATGGCAGTCTATTTGGCCGGATATAAGAGATGCTCTTTGGTACAACTCACTAATCTCCTTTAAACATTATAACTCTCATGTACTTAATCCATCACCCGATAGGAACGTCCTATCATCATCAACAACATCAATCAATCACCTAAGACGCATATATATGTCTATTAATCGAATATTCATTTACTCAAATAACATCTCTTGTCCTGCCAAAATTTGACGTATATATTCTTTGGTTGAAATTCACCTCAAAAAAGATTATTTCCAACTGTGTAATTTGGCCTCCCCATGAAGTCTTTATCAAAGTAATGCTCAATTTGACTTATATACACACAATAATCATATATAATTATATACTTATCAGTGGCGTTACAGAGTTTTGTCATTTATAAGAAATAGGGATAGAGATAGAAAAAGATGAAGAAGTTGATAGGAAGATAAAAGAGGCAAGAATAGGGTAGAGAATGCTTTAAAACTTCCGAACTTTATATTCAAATCTTGTGTAGAACCCTCCTCCGGGAAGGTGGAGAGTCTCGACGACCCGGGCAACACTTTCCCTACTATTAAGTGTATGAAAGTAACTCTGGGTTTCGCTACAGGCCTCGGTGCGTGAGGAGTCTGGGTTGTTTTTGAGAGAAATGCGGCGTCTGTCCATATTTGGCGATGTGGTCCTCGGGGTCTGACGTTTGAGTTCCGGTATACTTCATGTGCCGAAGTTAGAAATGATAGTTTTATTAGTAGAAATAAGTAGGCGGACGTCTATGTCTTTGGGGATAACGTCTGTCAAGTTCGGCGGTGTTGTCTTTGTTATTGTTACAAGTTCCGTTGAGTGTCTCCTCGATGATGGTTCTTTGTGTTTTTGGTTTCTTCCAAGCGTCGAGTTCTGGTCCTTCATATAGTTTCAGTCGATCGTAGTGAACGATCTTCGGAGGTGTTCTGGGTGTTTGCTGAATGCGATAAGTTACATTGGATAGTTTAGTTATTACTCGGAAAGGTCCGTCCCATCGGTTTGTTAGTTTTGGACTTATGCCTTTCTTTCTTTGGTCATGGCGAAGCCAAACAAATTGACCTACAGTGTACGTTTCGTCATTTGTGTGCCTATCATAGTTTCGCTTTTGTCGTCTCAAGTTTTTGTCACTTTGTTCTGTTACCCTCGAATACATACTATCCATTCTGTTTCGTAGATTCTGAGCATAATCAGTGTTTAGTTCTGAAGTTGCTTGCTCACACGAAAGGTCTATAGGATGGGTAACTTCTCGGCCAAACATCATCATGTTTGGTGTCTCTTGTATTGTTTCGTGTACGGTGCTTCTGTACGCGGCGGTAGCAAAAGGAATATATCTATCCCAGTCTTGCTGGTGTTTGTCAGGATCAATCATAGTTACTATCATATTTAACAAAGTTCTGTTAAAGCGTTCTACCATCCCATCCGACTTGGGATTGTAAGCAGTTGTTCTTGTTTTCTTTACACCTAGAATCTTACAAACCTCCTTGAATAGGTTTGATTCAAAGTTTCGACCTTGATCAGAATGTATTTCTTTTGGTACACCGTAACGACAGACAAATTCTTCTACCAATTTCCGAGCCACAGTATGGGCTTTTTCATCACGAATGGCATAAGCCTCTACAAACTTTGTGTAATAATCTGCTATTACCAAAATGTACTTGTTACCATCTTCAGTGGTGGGAAGTGGTCCTAGAATATCAAGTGCAATTCGTTCCATTGGACTACCTGAACGTCTTTGCTGCAAAGGAGCTTTCTGTTTTCGACCGTGCGACTTTCTTCTATTACATGCCAAACATTCACGAATGAAAGATCTAATGTCCGCCTTCATTCCTATCCAATAATAACGCATCTGAGCGTTCTTCAAAGTTCTAGTGGATCCCAAATGTCCACCAAATGCACCCGAGTGCAGTTCCTCTAATACATCACGAATTTTCTGCCTTGGCAATACTTGTCGCTTCCTAATAGTTCTACCGTTCTCTGATTCCCATCTTCGGAAAAGAACACCGTCATGTATCTCTAACTGTTCCCAGTGTCCTAATAACACTTTCGTTTTGTACGACAGAGGTGACATTTCCTCCTTTGTAGGTTTCGTATCTCGTTCAAGTGCTTCTATCACCGGTTTGATATTCGGGTCTTCGAGTTGAGCCTTTCTAATCTCAACATTGTTATTTGTGTCTGTCAATTCAATAACACAAGTTCGACCGATATCAGTTCTCGCAAGTTCTGTTTCACATTCAGTTTCTCTACCACATTGTTTACAAGGTCGTCGCGAAAGTGCATCTGCATTTGCATGGCTCCTACCAGCTCTATGTATTATTTCAATATCATACGCACATACTACTTCCAGCCAACGCGCGAGTTGACCTTCCGGTTGTTTGAAGTTGGTGAGCCATCTTAAGGCTCCATGGTCTGTTCTTACTATAACATGCCGACCATAAAGGTACTGTTTGAAGTGTTTCAAGTAAGTTACTACTGCCAATAGTTCTCTCCGAGTTACGCAGTAATTTCTCTCTGATTTGCTAAGGACTTTGCTTCCGTAAGCTATTACCCGTTCATGTCCGTCTTGGATTTGTGATAATACCCCACCGATACCGTTGTTACTAGCATCGGTGTCTAGGATAAATTCACCTTCCGCACAAGGATATGCCAAAATCGGGGCAGACGTTAATCTATGTTTAAGTTCATCAAATGCATTTTGACAGGCGGGACTCCATTCGAACCGCCCAGCACGGTGCTTCTCAGTTAATTGATGAAGTGGTTTCGCAATAGATCCGAAATCTTTAACAAAACGTCTATAGTATGAAGCTAGTCCGAGAAAGCTTCTCACTTCTTTCACATTTGTCGGTGTAGGCCAGTTCTTTATAGCCTCGGTTTTCTCTGTCTGAGTCGATATTCCCATGTCAGACACTTCATGTCCAAGATAGGATACTTTTGTTTTGAACAAGTGACACTTCTTAGGTTTAAGTTTTAGATTCGCTTGTCTAAGTCTGTGAAACACTTGTTTTAGTCTAGCAAGTTCTTCGGGTACCGAACTACCAAAAACGATAACGTCATCTAAGTACACCAAAAGAGTTTCCCAGTGTAATCCTGAGAGTACTTTGTCCATTAATCGTTCGAAAGTGGCGGGGGCGTTACATAATCCGAAGGGCATAACGTTCCAAGCGTAGAGTCCCCCGCCCGCTAAGAAAGATGATTTTTCTCTCGCGTCAGTGTCAAGTCCAACTTGCCAATAGCCGCTGGCTAAGTCTAGCGTGGAGAACCAACGAGCACCTGATAGAGCATCAAGTGTCTCGTCGATGCGCGGTAAAGGATACGCGTCTTTGATTGTTGCAACATTAAGTAATCGATAGTCTATACAAAATCTCTGTGTACCGTCCTTCTTTCTAACGAGTACTATGTTAGAGGCCCAGAGACTATCTGTAGGTTCTATTAGTCCTTTGTCTAATAGTTCTGTTACTTGTTCTTTGATTTCCGTTCTTTGTCCTAGAGGATGCTTTCTGGGTCTTTGTCTAATGGGATGCTGCGTTCCCGTATTAATGGAATGCTCAACAAGATTTGTTCTCCCAATATCATTGTCTCCTTTTGAGAAGGTGTCTTGAAATTATATTAGCAAACTTGCTATGTCCTCATGGTACTGTTCAGGAAGTTCTTTTGTGCTTCTCTCTAATAGGTCTCGTAAGTGTTCGGGTACTTTGTTTAGGTTTGACCTTGTGTACTTTGGTGTCGTTTCAACTTCACTTTCTTCTACAATTGTTACTGTACCAAGGTGGGTGTCTTTTCGAATCACCTTGTTTGACGGTGATGGATTGAAAATTCTGACGGGAATTTCTTCACTCCCTGTTCTTACCAAAGTTCTAGCCACAATTAAACCACTTTTGGTTAGATGGTTTTGGGCGTTATCCATCTCTACGATGCCTAGTCTATTTGGTTTCATTCTATCTTTCATGGTTCCTCTAATCAGAACTTCATGTCCTGCAGGGATGGTGACTGTTTCTGACGTACTGATACGACATAACAAGGTTTCACCATCTTCTCGTTCACACTCTAGGTCTCCCCACTTAGTAGAAAGTTGGAAAGTCGTAAGATCTAATTTGGCACCCATTTTGCACAAATTATCTAGGCCCAGAATTCCATCATTACTTATATCTGCGACTAACAACTTAGTAAACCCGCAAGTTGGGCCTATCTTCAATTCAAGTGCCACAACACCAAATAGGGGCAGAGGGGTATTATTAGCAAGTTTTGCTTTCTTATCTGATTCTCGCAATGAAGGTCTATCCTTACTAGGAATGTTCTCATAAACTTGTTTAGATATATAAGAATCAGAGGCTCCAGTATCAATCAGAAATCTATGCTCTTGGCCATGGATACTAACTTTTACAAATAACCCATTACAGTTCGAATTGCTCAAAGGAAGGTTAGTTGAAGTCATGTTATCATAGTTTTCATTTCCATGTATTTGGGCTGGTTCTAACGTTGGTTTGGCCGCGCCAGTGCCCCCATGGGCGTCCCATTTTCGTTTAAACGGCCTCGTGTCTGGCGGAAGTTTTGTTGTGTTCCTCTAGGTCGTTGTTGTTCGTTAGTAGGTGCCTGTGTCATGTCAGATTGTTTCTTGAAGCAGTTTCTTGCAATGTGACCTGGTTTCTGACAATAGTAGCACATGAACGTTTCGGTTTGGTCGTTTTTGTTAGTTCTGGTGGATTTGTCGTTTTGACATTGCTGGTTGTTTTGTTTAAGCAAGGCTTGTTCCACGGCAATATCAATTGTTCTTTGTAAGTCACTTTTACTCGCTTGTTCTGTGCCAACGATTCTATTATGAGTGTTCTTTTTCCAAGAACGCTCAGATTCGGTTAACAGAAATGTTTCTGTGGTGATTGCAGCTTCAATCATATCATCTAAGGTCTTAGATTTGGCATGGAAAATACCCGTTCGAATCTCTGGGCTTTGAATTGAATCCGTAAAGTGGATTTTAGCAAGACGGTTGATTCCGTCAAAGTCAAAATCAGGATAAGCTTTCGTTGTCAATTCTCTAATGTTTCGTCCGAGTTCTTGAAGCGATTCATTTGGTCGTCTCTTGCGACCACGTAGTTCCAGCAGATAGCTTTCTGCTTGTTTCGAGGAAGAAAATCTTAGAGATAGTCTTGCTTTCAAGTCGTCATAAGTCCAATGTTTATGTGGACGTTCATTGATCAATCTTAGAGCAGGTCCTCTAAGACTAGCAGACAAGTACTTGACTGCGTTTTCATCCTCCCAGTCATTGATTAGTTTGCATGAATCAAAGTGAGTTTCGTAATCGTGCCAATCCGAACTACCATCATATTTGTCGGGCATTATGTTTGGCCGTGTTCGGTTCTGTGTTCGTTTTTGTTCGGGGTTAGTTTCGTTTCGTTCTAGTTTTGGTTCTGCAAGGTTGGTTTTGTTTTGTTCTGGTTCTGCAGAGTTGGCATTGTTTTGTTTGTTAGTTTTGTCGTTGGTGTGTTTGTCGAAGTTCAACATCACTTCGCTGTCAATAGAACTGGCATCAGTTATTTCTTCAGTAGAAGAGTTTGAACCAGCGCGTTGCCGCGTCCTAGATTTGTTAGTCAAAGTCATCATTTGTTCCATTAGTTGGGTTAGTCTGGAAAGAATTCTGTTTTGCACGCTTCGTTTCTTTCTAGAATTAGATTTCTTCACTTGTGTGGTTTCTTCTTCTGAAGAATTATTCGAGTCATTTTCCATTTTCTGACACTTTGCCAATTTTTCTTCAAGTTCATCTTGTTCCCAATTACTATTTTGGTTCAATTTGGATGTGTTTTCCTCAATTCCATTAGTCTCTACCTGTATTTCCATCCCACTTCTGACACCATTTTTGTACCGGCCGTCACCCTCGTTGAGGGCGTCGACCGCATCACCCCTACCTTCCCTCACGGCGAGCCTGGTATTGGTGGCCATATCTCGTGGAAGAAAGATAGAAGTGATGTTTCTATAAAATCCTAGCTCGTTTCAGTCAAAATATATGACTATAGAAATACAGGTATATGGAATAACTAAATTGACACTTGAAAAGAAGAACACATTTGTTTTGAGACAAGATTTTAGTTTGAACACAAAAACAAAAACTTCATTTAATCATTTCTTTCTTTACATCAATAATATTATCGCCACTGTTACAAATTTAATAAGTCTTTATATATATATATACACACAAGTTAATACTTATGTTTATAAAATCTGTTTATTGTTATAACACTGTAAATTGGTAATGGACTTTAAATTAACTAAGGAACTATACCTGTTTGTTTATGAAGGAGAGTTTAGGGAATTAGTAAATGTTATTTAAAGTTCAGTGTTAAGTTTGGACCAATTTGTTGGCGACTCTTGCGAGACGACGTTTGGACCAGTTCGTTGCGCGATTCTGCCGAATGGACCAGTTTGTTGGGCGACTGAATCTTCCGAATCAGCCACGAATCCGAAAAATCTATCTTATATATGCACTGTATGCGTACGTGGGGGAAATCATGCGTACGTGGGGGAAATCTATGTGCGTGCTGTAAGCAACGCTGCGATCATGCACAGAGCTAGATAACTAGATGCGCTCGTACACATTGCAACCGGTCCTTATAAAGTTCCAACTCTTTATTAATTCAATATTAAATGCTTATTTATTCCAAAAGTTACACTGCTATAGTAATGGAAACATTACAATGCGTTTATTTGAAACTTTATACAAGCCATAAGATACATTTTTCAAACTCTCTTTTGTAATAAGAGCAGAAATTTAACAAACAAATATTTCATAGCATGAATTTGGGATTCACTGTTTGTTTACATAATGCGCGTCAACCGCACAACCTGAATTCCGATCCTGGTTAATAAACTTAAAGAAGTACAGAATTCGAATTCTCTTACGTTTTTGACAAGAGATTGTTAAGACAATAATATGATATTAGAGATAATTTGTTTGTCTATCTGAATAAATATACAACTTTATCACATATTTCATACATAATGAATTCTTAGGCATATTACTACGATTTATAGATTAGATCTAGTGTGTCGGAAGCAACGTACGCGTATGCTTCCGGTTGTGTTTATACGTGAAGCCGTTCATACTAGACTTCTTCAAACTAGAAACTTTTGCTCGTAAGCAGGTATTTATACACAAAAACACACACAATCCAGACTATAACTCGCAGCGGTACTTCTGGAATAAAATTAATCGAGATTAATTTTTACCTATAAATGAAGAATGTGAAGGGATGAAGAGAAATAGGCTGGCTGCATGCAAGGTCTCGGAGTGAGCGAGAGAGAGAGAGAGAGAGAGAGAGAGCATAGAGAGAGAGAGGGAGACAGAGGGGAAAAGACAGAAATAAGACAAGATTGAGAAAAGAAAGGATGGGATGATTCAAGCTGCATGTTTCAGAAGTTTCAGATACTGAAAGATATGACAGCTAGCATGTAAATCAGTTACAAGTATAATATTGTGAGGGTGGATCGTTACAATACGTTAATTCATGTATACGTAAAAGAGTTGGAATTCTACTCCGGCCGCATAATTTGTCCTTAAATAGGTATTAGTATTATTATACAAGGCATTCATCAAGCCATATCTCGCGAATGGAATCGAGGTGTGTGTGGAGGGGGGGGGGGGGGGGGGGAGTACGTACAAGAGTAACTTAAGTAGTATATTGTATACCCCCACCCCCCCCCCCCTGAATGGTAGTGCACGCAATCATATGACGTCACTGGATTGTTCACACTCGCTCTCTATTTCAAGCTTTAAAAATCATCGATGTTTTATTTTCGTTGTATTCCGTTGTATGTGTTCTATGATTAATCATGCTCATGAATGACTCATTGAACGTTAAACTTTAACTGTTTGTGATTGAATGGCCTAACTATCCACGTTCATAATTAATTGTATGACATATAGTCAAATTGTATGATAAATATTGTCTTGTTGATTGATTAATCGATTGATTGATTGATACATTTATTGGTTTATTGGTTGATTGATTGATTGATTGGTTTATTTGTTAGTTGGTTGGAAGGTTGGTTGGTTAGTTGTTGATTGGTTTATTCGTTTGTTGATTGGTTTGGGGTTGGTTAGTTGATTGATTTGGTTATTTGTTGATTGGTTGGTTGGTTGATTGCTTTAATGGTAGGTTGGTTGGTTGAATTTTTGATCGATTGATTGGCTAGTTTATTCGTTTTTTGATTAATTAGTTGTTTTTTGTTGTTGTGTGTGGTTTATTGGTTGGTTGGTTGAATGATCAATTGGTTTCATATTGGTTGGTTGGTTGATTGATTGATTGATTGATTTATTGACTGTGTTTTTTTGTTTGTTGGCTGGTAAGATTTCTAAGATGGTATTAACTTTTTCGACCCCCCCCCCCCCTCCCCCTAGGCTAAGGGTAGGAGAGAACAAACATATTGAAAACAATGTTTTAACAGTCCGAATGGCTGAATTTCTTTTCGTTTTGATGACTCCAGAACCTTGCAGTACACATCAATACTTATATGATACATGATCAACTTTTTCTGATCGATCCCACACCATTTCTTTCTCACTGCAATCGCATGACCAGAACTCAACTTTGTCTTTCAGTCTAGAAAAGAAGAGGGCCTGTGGTCATGACAATATACATGTACGGTAGTTAAATAATGGTGCTGTTTACATATAAGGTCCCCTGGTATATATCTTTACTTTATTGTTAGAATGCGGAAAGGTTCCAGATAAGATGAAAAAAGCGAAAGATACACCAATTCATAGAAAGGGACCAAACCAATTTCGGTTATGCCAGTGCTAGCTTAAGTATTTGAAATAACGAATTGCCGATCAAAACAGTTTATAGAATCAAATAAACAAAATTACCATTATCAATCTGGATTTCCTAAAATAATTCAGCACAAAATTATCATTGACAAACTTGTCCAAAGTAAGTTGTAATGTAATAATGACGGTCAAGCTACACTCTTTTTCTTCAAATAGGCGTTTGATTTTATTTTTCATTAATCTTTATCATATGCTGGGGTAAGCCACTAGTGGGTGCTTTATATGACAGGAGTTCTATCTTTCAGGAGAAGTAATTACTAAAAATCACCGCGTTGACTCGATTCATTATGAATGTACAATCATCTCTCCTTGTCCATTATTTGCATGTGTAATGCCCACCCCACGTCTTGTCACACGAAACGGAGCCAAACTGTCATAAAGAAGTGTAATAAATTTCTCATTTTCGGATGTTTATGACGGCAACGCCTCACAACTATGAACTGAATGTATATATATTCATGTCAACTATTGATTGGCGCTTCGTAAAAACTTAATTGGAGATTGATCCGTTAATTATATATGTTCTCAGGAACGTGCAGGTTTCTGAAACGTAATTACTTGGCTCCGAATTGTTTTCTCCCATTGACGCTCAATTACTCTTCATTGTGGCGTAGCATGGTTTAAGACTTTGATGGAGCACCAGCACCGGAGGTGTGTGTGTGGGGGGGGGGGGTGGGTGAGGGGGGTGAGGGGGGGGCGCTGGTCTGATTCGATGGATGAAAAGCGAACAGAGAGAGAGCCATCGTTTAGGGGTAAAATGTTGGATGTGGCCATAGCTTCTTATTTTAAAGTTCCCTTTCCTGCCTCTCCCTTCTCTCTTTCTCTTATACGCTCTTTCTCTCTATCTCTACCTCTATCTCTCTCTCTCTACCTCTCTCTCTCTCTCTCTCTCTCTCTCTATCTCTCTCTCCCTTTTCTTTCCCCTCTTTTTTAGCCATTAGATTGAGGGCACGTTGCCCCTGACTTCATTAGCTAAGCCTCTAGTCTGTCATCATGTGATCATTGTCAACCATGGCTCTATGTATTTTGCCATGCGCACTCTTATTTTAGTTTGATCAGGATTTTCTAACGTATAATATATAAACCGTGATTTGAGAATAGTTCGCGTATTTGGTGATCTTTCTGCAGATTAATTGACAACGCTATTTTATTTGATACTCAAAGAGCACTCATATCCACAACGCAAGTGCTTAAGGCGCTTCAATATTACCCGGGCTCTCGCAGAGTTCAATGAATTTCTCCCAACAGGCACCTATTCAACACCTGGATGGAGAACCCAAAACCCTCCTATCTGCTCTTCGTATCTACAGTCAAGAATTTAAACTACTGGACTATGACACCATTCTAGGGCATTCGGACATCGTAATTTCATTGCCCTGTACACTCCAAACAAAACCGGGGCATCTCCCTCACTGTGGCACAATTAATGGTATCCATCAATATAATGCTCGGATTATTTGATGATTGACTGAATGGTTGCAGTAATTAGTAACTTTCTTGACGAAGACAATAAACATCAATACACTCTCAGAAAATGGCAGATTTCGAATCACTTGGGAATGAAACGGCAAAGGAAGCTGGACACCTAGGGTGGTATTCTCGAAAGCGGCCTAAGTTAAATCAGTGGCCTAAACCTGGTTTAACCATGGACTATCTTTTTTGCTATTCTCGAAGGTGGCCTAAAGATAAGCCAGGCTTAAATACATCATAGTTCGGCCTAACTTTAGTCCGCTCAGAGGGCAGGTTTAAATACGTCATAGTTAGGCCTAACTTCGCGTGACGTCACGTTTTAGTTAAATCGAGTGTCCGCGGAGAGAGAACGGTAAGTTTTGCATTTGAATTTCTATATTTGATAACAATTTACATTCTTTTGTACGGATAAGCGCTCATGAAAGTTACACTAGCTAATAACATATTTTTGTTACTTTCATGTTGCTGTACTGGTGATAATCTAAAATGATTTTAACTGAATAAATTTGGGGGAAACTTGGTACATTTTCACAGTGTTCGCAGACCAGTCCCATACGTGCAAATAATTGTCGGTTAACATTTCCGTTTCCTGAGATTGAGCAATTTCTTACCGGGTAATTCTTTTTCTTGGCACTATTGTACTTTCGTACGCATATACCACCTTAACACCACTTTAAAACTATCATTGCTAGACGTAGAAACTACTTTTATAGTGGATTTTCGAGACGCTGTTGCCTAAAAGTGGACTAGCACTAGGTCTAGGCCTAAATCTAGATCTAGCTGTCTCTTTCGTTTGTTAGCCTCTGATTTGGGTAAGGTCGGTAATTTCTTACCGGGTAATTCTTTTTCTTGGCACTATTGTACTTTCGTACGCATATACCACCTTAACACCACCTTAAAACTATCATTGCTAGACGTAGAAACTACTTTTATAGTGGATTTTCGAGACGCTGTTGCCTAAAAGTGGACTAGCACTAGGTCTAGGCCTAAATCTAGATCTAGCTGTCTCTTTCGTTCGTTAGCCTCTGATTTGGGTAGGGTCGGCTCCTCTCTCAGGAGCCGACCCTACCCAAATCAGAGGCTAATGAACGAAAGAGAGAGAAATTTCGGTCTGGTATCACCTCTGCCTGAGCTGCAGTGCTAGTTGTGGCTGTTAGTGCGATAATTTTCTACAATGATTTTCATAACCACCAACCCCCCCCCCCCCCCCAAGAAAAACATTTTTTTTAAATAAATATTACTAGACCTAGATTCTAGATCTAAATTTCATCAATAAGAGTCTAGTCTAGACAGGTCTAATACAAACTGAAAGGAAATGGACAGAAGCTTCCTTTTTTTGACATACATTTGCTGATAATGTTACAGTAGTTTAGGCTCATAATACTTGTTTCACCTCTGATAAGTGCCCCTTTAATTTTAACACGCGCCCCTTTTCCTTTGACAAGTTTCCATTTTCCTTTGCAATAAGTGCCCCTGTTCACTTTTGAGAAGTGCCCCTTCACCTCTATACATATTGACAAACCCCGAAGCAAGGAGGATATGTTTGAAGACTCTTCGGTGTGACCGAGGAGCCCGGCCTTTTGATGTCTAACATTGTGTAATTAATGTTTGGTTTTTGTATCAATAGTTGTATAACGCTGTACGACTCTATGTCAAACACATCCAATCATACCAACATATTAAACAAATTATATTTTGTGTACCAAGTAATAACGTTTAACTGGTTATATGTATACAGTGCGTCCAAGAAAAAACGAAACCGAGAAGTATCGATGTTTTATCATAACTTAATCACAACCATAATTAATGAATGATACATATTTGGAAAGCTTAGAGTCTCCTCTTCCATGTGATGCTACTCAGATAATGCATAAGTGATTAAAAGCAATTTGAAGGAAGGAAACCAAAAAGACATTTGGCGGGCGGTATCTGACTTTCGAAGAAAAATTCACATTTCTAGAAAGTTGAGTTTCTGCCCTTTCATATGACACCTCAATCAGGAAAAATGAGCGAGGAATGACAAAGTTCTGTTTGTTTAAAGTAGTGCTTGCATTTCCATAATTTTATTAAACGAATACGTTTTCACTGGCTGCTTGCCGTATCAATAAACGAAATTAACAAAAGACTTAACTCCGTTTCGTTGACAATCAGCCGTAGACGAGAGTCTTCATGCATGGCTGATTGTCAACGAAACGGAGTTAAGTCTTTTGTCAAATCTGCTTTTTGCTACGGCAGGCACCCAGTGAAAACGAATTCGTTTAATAAAATTATGGAAATGCAAGCACTACTTTAAACAAACAGAACTTTGTCATTCCTCGCTCATTTTTCCTGATTGAGGTGTCATATGAAAGGGCAGAAACTCAACTTTCTAGAAATGTGAATTTTTCTTCGAAATTCAGATACCGCCCGCCAAATGTCTTTTTGGTTTCCTTCCTTCAAATTGGTTTTAATCACTTATGCGTGAAATATCTGAGTAGCATCACATGAAAGAGAAGACTCTAAGCTTTCCAAATATGTATCATTCATTAATTATAGTTGTGATTAAGTTATGATAGAACATCGATACTTCTCGGTTTCGTTTTTTCTGGGACGCACTGTATAATACCGTCACCCCAAAAAACTAAAACCCGGGAACGTCGCCCGATTCTCGTTGGTTGCTAGCTGGTGAAGTGCATGGTATGTGCGCGTACACGAGGCCGGGGTCTTCTATTTTACACTAGCAGGATTTCGAAGCTAAGGCAGAAGACGAGTGCGGACTGGAAAATACTTTGATGATTTTATGCATTTATATCATATTTAAACAAACAAAATACTTTTTTTTTTTGTATTCATTACACTTTTTTCTCTAAAAAACGGTTTAAAAAACTGTTAAAAAGCCGACAGTAGATTTTAAGATTGTGGGGCAATACAATACCTTTTTACGCCTGATAGCCTGTTGGTAATGACTGATGAATGACAAAGGTTATATCAAAAATACATCGAAAATTCAGCCAATGTATAACTCAGCTTTACGATTCATGTTTATATTACACCATCATCTCTTCAGTTGATCTAATCAATGAAGCTATTACGAATTTGCAGATGAAGAAGAAACTTTTCACAACTACAATTCTTACGAAGAGTTAAACAAATGTATTCACTTCGTGTCCTTTTCCATTAATTCTTTTAGATCTTAAGTGATTTTTATCGTTTATACTGATATGTTTGAACAGTTCCTCTCTTCGTTTTCACATTATATTTTTGATATATTTTTGTTAGTTTTAGAGCTTACAGTCTTTGTTTTGGGGGGATACTAGGACACTAATGGTCTCTCACTTGAGAAGTTGTTTATAATTTTGTATTCATGGTGTTACATTTTACTTCTTGTAGGACATGTTATGATATTGTAATCATTTTGGTTTACTGTTCCATCGAGAGGCGGTGTCATTCATGTTTACCCTTGTTGGTCTATTATCTCAGAGCACGAGTCGATTATTTCAATATAATTTATGCATCTATCACATCAATACCACCACTCAGAATGCTCTCTGTTTATTTCAGTGAACAAGTAACTCATGATAAATTGAAATAAACAATAACGTTCACAATGAGGCATCGATTTAGTATACTGTTCTAACGGGAGACGGGACACGACTCATTGTTTATTCATCTTTATTGGAGAAAGTACATATAACACAGTAATAAAGATGTCACATAAAACCCAGGACAGAGATTTGAATGACATTAGATGCTTCTCATGCAGTGTTAAACAATTACAATACACAATAACAAAACGGAAAAGAGAACATCATAGCGTCATTTTTTCTTTAATGAAAACATTAATAATTTCTAACAAAAAGAAAAACAATAAACATAAAGACTTTGTGCATGGCTGATTGTCCTACGAAACGAAGTAAAGTCTTTTGTCAATTCTGCTTGTTGCTACCGCAGGCAGCCAGTGAAAACGTACTTTTTAAATCAAATTATGGAAATGTAAGCATCACTTTAAACAAACAGAACTTTGTTATTCCTTGCTCATTTTTCCTGATTGAGGTGTCATATTAAAGGGCAGAAACTCAACTTTCTAGAAATTAGATTTTCTCTTTGAAATTAAGATACTGCCCGCCAAATGACTTTTTGGTTTCCTCTCTTCAAATTGTTTTTAATCACTTATGCGTAAAATATGCATCATATAAATTAAATCAAATGAAAGAGGAGGATCTAAGCTTTACAAATAT
This sequence comes from Strongylocentrotus droebachiensis, assembly GCA_035222895.1. Classification (NCBI taxonomy): domain Eukaryota; kingdom Metazoa; phylum Echinodermata; class Echinoidea; order Camarodonta; family Strongylocentrotidae; genus Strongylocentrotus; species Strongylocentrotus droebachiensis. Next base: position 39,552 of record JAVYIG010009625.1, on the reverse strand, counting down.
GTATCATTTATTAATTATAATTGTGATCAACTTATGATAAAACATCGCTAATTATCGGTTTCGTTTTTTCTGGGACGCACTGTATATCACTCTTTTGTTAGTAGTATGTGTAATACACCACGAGAACCTATCACAATAGAGAGAGGGGAGATAGATAGAGAGAGGGGGGAAGAGAGAGAGAGAAAGAAAGAGAGAGAAAGAAAGAGAGAGAGAGAGAAGGGATGAGAGATGGAGAGAGGTCTCGCTATTGCAAGTCATACAAAATTGTTAAACGATTATACACTCCAAAGTAATGTTGTGATTGCCAGGTGCGTTCCGATTCTTTCAATATAATTTATGTATCTATCACATCAATACCACCACTCAGAATGCTCTCTGTTTATTTCATTGAACAAGTAACTCATGATAAATTAAAATAAACAATAACGTTCACAATGCGGCATCAATTTAGTAAACTGTTCTAACGGGAGACGGGGCACGACTCAATTACTATATCACAAAGTATTATCATCATGAAGAAAAAAACCTATCCGTCTACTATTTCATCGCTCCGGTCGATGCTTTTAACATCATTAATGCATCTAATATAACAATACTACCATTCAAACCGCTATATATATTGATCTTTGGATCGGGCAAAAAAACGGATCCATGATTTTTTTTTCAAGGGGGGGGGGGCACAGGGCAAACAAAATATTTGACAAGTAGATTGAAAAGTAAAGTGTTATCACATATCTTCTTCTTCTTCTTCAAGATAATCTGCCTCCTTCAATACTGAAGATTCTTGCAGATGCCGTATACTCGGCCTGGTAGGGGTATGCAGGTGCCTTTGGGGTCGAGATTGAAGGTCTCATGGACAACATTCAGGAGGTTCGCTAGACCGACATTTGGGGTCCTCGTGGGCTGCAGCCGTGTCTGACATTACCATATTTTCTTCCTCACACGTCAATTCTTAAGAAATATGAAAAGGAAATTTTAAAAACCTCCTTTGATTTGAATCAGTAAAGGTCGAATTACAAATATATGGATAACAAAACAAAAAATTACAAAAATAAAGGAATTGCTTCATAAATCCTTTAATCAGTATTAAAATCGATCCGATCCATTTTAAGATCAAGCATTGATTTTAATTTATAAGACAGACGCTGTTTCCAATCTAATTTAGATTTGATTTATGAAAAGGAAGGTCAATTACATGATCATACGTATCTTATATCACAGTGAATTATGCCAATAGGTCCATGACATCAATGCTTACCTGGATGCTCATAATTTATATATGTACAATTCCACTCAGAATTCTCAATTATTGAATTGCTAATCAAATTGTCAATCAAACTGTCTGAAGTCAAATCGCCAAGTATCGTGAACAGATAAGGGCGCGCACCAATCAGGTTAAGGCGGCACAAACACGAAAATATATTTCAACTGCAACACGATTCTTTCCACCGACAAGTCGTGGTTCCAGGATTGTGTGTGCTTCTAATTTTCCTCAGACGCTTCTGAACTTTGTTTGTGGAAGGAGGCTATCATCAAATCAACACTATTTTTAACATGATTGTGATGCACTTACATCAAGCACGTTTCTAAAATATGGCGACTACACCGTCAGGAGCGTAAAACACAACTGACTACATAACAAGACACAATAGTGATCTTGAAGTTGTGATTTTGTGTTTTTACTCTGTAACGATTGCCCTAGCCATATGTTTCAACTGTATCGAACTAGTCGTCATCCATCACCAAAAAGAGCTTCAGGACTACATGAAAATCCTTTACCAAATTCTTGCCACGTCTTATGGCTGTTATCCGCCAATAAACAGACTTGTACAGTCATTAGTATGATGTTTCCTTTTGTATTTTACACTTCGCTTTCATCCGTGATGATCTGTTTGTGCGGCATCAGTTTGAACCTCTATCTTCTGGTGACAAAGCCGCTGAGATATCACACGATCCTCACCAGGAAACGATTTCTCTTTTCATTGGCATCCATGTACCTTCTGACCTTCGTGGCACATGGGATCTATCTACCTTTTCCAAATTCTCCATTCCTCAGAGACAACATTGAAAATTGCATGGGTCGTGAAATCCCTGCATGGACGATCGCAGTGGACAAATTCTACACCGTTTTTCCTGTATGTGTAACTCTAATCTTAATTACACTGATTTACGTTCGTTTGCTCATCATCGTGCGTCAGAAGACAAAAGCGGTTATAAATAATTTGAGGATCGTTCGACTTAACATCACCGTAAGGGAAGTCGGTATCAAGAATGGTGTAGGTGGTGGTTGTCAAGAACTTGATCAGCCGCAGAATAGGGTTGGTGTAAACCCTGATGAAAACCTTAATCGCCCATCACAAGCGCGGTTGAAAGGGTTTATTACCGTCATTCTTATTACAGGGTCTTTCTACATCGTGTGGATACCGTACATAATTCTCTACACAAGCTCAGATTTCATCCTTATCCTGGACTTGGTTGCAGGTAGCAGCACGTGGGTTCAGCAGATAATTTATCTGCTCACCAACTCCGAATCCAGGAAACTATGCTCGAAATATGTCAATTTTAACAAATAGTCGAATAGTGTAACTAAACAGCAAATAAACAGCATTTGACTTCCTGTTATTATTTAAGATAATATTTTATCAAATAATACTTTCGCCTTTAATCTTAATATTGTTTGTTCTTTTCAATTAAGTATTGTTTTCAGAATCTTCTTGTTTTGCAATATTCTCTTAACTGATGTAATTAAAGGACAAGTCCACTCGAAAACTAAATTACTTTCAATAAAAGCAGAAAAATCAGACAAACCGATCAAAAAAGGTTTGAGCTAAATCGGATAACTAATAAGAAAGTTATGAATTTTTGAAAAAGTATGTAAAACTATGGAACAATGAGATTCACAACACAAATTGCCAAGATGGTTATCAGTTTGTGACGTCATGTCCTCACAACTTATCAATTGCTTCATATAGTTTAATCACATTAATTTCCCTTTTTATCCCCCAAAACTTGATTTCCCCATGCCTTTGCCCAGGTTATATGACTTACATCATATTGCATGCATGACATTTCCCAAAAACTTTTATGAATTTTGAAGAATTGATACTATTTTCTGAATATTGTTTATTCATAATTATTGATTTTTATATAAATAGTTTATAAAAATTCAATTTTTCATGATTTAACTGGACAAAAATTACTCTTTATTTGTGCATCCACACAAAAACACATGACTAACAATCTAACTTGGATGCTGGTGTGAAGAAATAAGATTCTTAGGGTGAAAATAGGAAATTTATATTATCAATATAAAGAAAATAATTAGTGGATAGTGAGGACCATACGTCACAGACTCATGAGTGAGTTGCCAATTTGTGTAGTGATTTTCAAAGTATTTCATGTCATTAAACATTCATAACTTTCTTATTAGTTATCCGATTTTGCTCAAACCTTTTTTGATTGGTTTGTCTGATTTGTTTGGTTCTATTGAAAGTAAGTTATTTTTGGAGTGGACTTGGGCTTTAAGTTACTGTAGCTATTCCAATGTTATATACGATATATCGTCGGCCTTATGCCAAAATGGCCTTAACTGCTTTTGGTCATTCCGAGATAATCGCGTTTAAAGTTTTGGCCTCTCTAATAATCAAAAGTTTGTGATCATTTTTTTTTGTTTTTTTTAAGTCAATTTCGATAAATATGTTAAGTTATTTGAAAGTTTTACATGAAATGTGTTATTATTTTTTTTATATTCAGAAGTTTTCATGCTATGTGCAAAAAAACACGTTAGGGGCTTTTTGGCATATGGCTTTAATGTAGCGTATTTATGCCAAGAGGGCCGTAACCTACGCGGCATTATGCCAAAAGGGCCGTAACCTACGCGGCGTTTAGCCAAAAGGGCCTTAACCTGCCGTTATCGTACGCGCGCGTAGTTAGCGCCCTTCTGGCATAAAGAAATGTTCTTGTTTCGCAACACCTTTGTTTGCCAGAAAACCCCTGCTACGGCTACTGGATCACGAAAACTGATAAATTAAAATGTTAGAAAAATTATTTTTGATATCTGAATATTTGTATTAATATAATGCAGCTTTCGGTAAAGTTATTTTTTGGAGATCGTACATTTAGGACACCTTTTTCGTTGTTTATTTTAATTACAGTCCCGTACATTGACACCTGCGTATTTCACTGAGTCGGTCGCATTTCATGCATCCACATCTAACTTAAATCTCACTCAGAATTCATGATCTAAATTCATTACATATACTTTCAGTGAGTATTCTAAGTACATTGTGTCTATTGTAGAATAAGCATGTTTTAATGTTGTTTCTACTGATATTTATTGAATTAAATGGAAATTACGAAATAATCTGTCATTGATACAAAATTTGCCGTATGGTTAAGGCCCTTTTAGCGTAAGGAAGAAGATGAGATACGCGTTAAGGGCCTTTTGAAATTCATAATTATCTTCATAAATAAATCGAATTTCAACAAGTGAAGCACATCATTTTAAAGAGAATTTTGAAATCTACAAGGTGATGTTAATAACTCAATAACCCCCAAAATCAGGTTAAGGCCCTTTTGGCATAAGGCCGACGATATCCAAATTAATTGATACTTTGTTTAATTTTAAAATCCTTTTGAACGAAGAAATTCTTTTAATAGGTCATGAAATAGAGAGAAGAGAAATGAATCTTGTCAATCTTATTTTAAACTTCGCTCAGTTTATTATCTATAGGAACTATATTAGAGAATGTTTTGGAAGTGAAAAGCACAGGAAACATGCTGTATATTGGATAAAAGAATTAAAGGTGGAAATTCGCACCTATCTCAATATGAAATGTAATCAAAAGAAATTCGATACAAACGAAGTTACAAAAGTTACAAAAATGTTTTCATTATTTTAGTTAGTGATTATGTCACATTAGTTTCATGTTCTGTACTATGTATGATATGTTACAATTGCATGAATTTTGTATTTAAACACTGTTGTAAATAGCTGTTATTTTATGATATGAACAAATAAAGTCCCTCGAAAGAGGATAAATAGAAAAAATAAGGCCGACGATATGTTTGATATTTTGACATTTGTTAAGCGCATACAGGTGGCAAAAAATTATCCTCTTTGTTTTACCAAAGATTATATATTAGCTCATATTTTTCAACAGGGCTCTTGTCGTAGTATCCATATTGTCATGCTGCCATCTAGTGATAAATACTTGTTTTATTTCATAGAAAGTGGAGGAAAATTGATGTTGACCAAACTGTAGTATGTTGGATAATAGACGCCTGCATCTGTTTCTCATTGGAGTCCAAATATACATCATGCTTATCCGTTTAGTGTATTAATCACAAATACACAAGTCACAGCAAGCTCACAAAATTGATATGTTTACCATTTAAATGCCAACATGTGTATTTTAAATCAGAGTAGACATGTATAACAATCAATAGACAAACAAAATATTGAATTTATTCATTTGAAAGGTGTTCGGATGTGGTCGAAACATTCACTTTTTTAGAAGTATGTTTCAACAAATTGACAGTTTTAAAAGTCAGAATTGCATACAGCCAGAACTAGGCACGTATGCATGTTTTATTCACAATTTATTTTTGAGCTGTTTGGTATGCATAAATGAAGAACGTAGACAAGTTTCTTTATGGTATTTTATGTTTACGTTTATTAATCAAATGTGATGGTTAACAAAATACAGATTATCTGGTACATTTGAATGTAACCAAATTCAGTTATGCATTTGAACAGGTTTTAGAGTACAGTTTTGTATAACTTACACTTAACTTAGTATCCCCACTGGCATGCTGTCATCTACTGGAAAGGCGATGACCATCAACGAATACAATAAAGCATGTAGCTTCGGAGATATATAACCCTGAATAAACCATATAAATTACTTAAAAGATGAATCTCTGATCTTGGTTTTATTGAGTACGGGAGCCTACAATACAATAATGTCTCAGGACTTTATTTCTCAATCTGAAGAGTCGTAGGGATTGATCATCAAATCTCTGAGAGAGTTTGGACTTTATCTAATCAAGAATAAACCATACTGTCTCAATCATTTCCTGAAAATTGGTAAGAATTTAAAAAAAAATCCAAACTTCATGGGCAACAGTGTATTTTATATTCAAGTTATATTATTCAAGCTGTTTCCGTTGTATGTGTTATATGATTAATCATGCTCATGAATGACTAATTGAATGTTCTAACTTTAACTGTTTGTGATTAAATGGCCTAACTATCCACGTTCATAATTAATTGTATGACATATAGTCAAATTGTATGATAAATATTGTCTTGTTGATTGATTAATCGATTGATTGATTGATTAATTTATTGGTTTATTGGTTGATTGATTGATTGATTGGTTTATTTGTTAGTTGGTTGGAAGGTTGGTTGGTTAGTTGTTGATTGGTTTATTCGTTTGTTGATTGGTTTGGGGTTGGTTAGTTGATTGATTTGTTTATTTGTTGATTGGTTGGTTGGTTGATTGCTTTAATGGTAGGTTGGTTGATTGAGTAAAGTTACTGTTCATTGCAAGGCAGAAAGAAAACGAGGTTGAAAACATAGAAAGACCCCGCGATAATGTTGGCGGAAATGTGGGGATGGACCAAAAACTTGCTCAGCCGCAGAATCGATACCTTTCCTGTTCACCAGAATCAACATGAAAACAACATTGATGACTATTTTTAATTTTTTCCAGTTATGTTACACCTGGATACAGCCCATCGTGTACTTGTTGATGAATCTTGAAGCAAGGAAGCTATGTTTGCAGTTGGTACGGTGTTGGCGAGCTAATGAGCCATTGAACTGAAGAAATTAAATTTCGAAGTGTTTGAAAGCGTTGCAACCGTTGAAAGAACAATTTGGTACACGGCTGACAATCTTAAACGAAATAAGCTTCAGTGTTACGAATGAAATTCCGTTTACTTTACAATGTATGTGGCTTAGAATAATCTGTGAGTGGATAAAAGGACTCACTGTCATTGTCCTTTCAAAATGATCTTGAAGCTTTTAGGAATTGTGAATCTGGATCGGATTCGCACCATATTCTCATGAATCATTAAAACCAGATCAATCTCACTACTTCAAAATCATTTTTTACAAAAGAAATTTGGACGCACGACGCCCTACAGATTTCATTGTTGAATAAACTTGTAGTAGTAATAGTAATCAAAATGATAATAATAATCAAAATAACAAATGAATTAAGTCCATAATATATTAAATTGTGGTTGAGTAATCAAAACCTAGTAATGTGTAATTACAGGAAAAGCATCTACAAACTGCTTTCAAGTAAATACAGATATATAATTTGAGCTAATTTAAACAAGTGATTAAGTGCTTTTTATAAACATTTATATATGATGTTATCCGTGATTTTGTATCTGAATAAAGATGTATTTCAACAAACAAAACAAAAAACTAAAAAAATATCTTCAATACATTATCATGAGGATTTTGATATCCTACGTATTACGTATTTTCATTAGGGCATTGCAAAAATGTACTCGTATCTTGATAGCTCTATAATAGTTAAGTCAATATTTCGACAGTAGATATTAATGGTTGACTTATAGTTCCCCCTTAATTGCGCATTTATTACTTCCTTTCGATCTGCTGTCATATTAAACAATAGTTGATAGATCATTTTAATTTGAAATCATCAAACCTTTCATTGCCTACTATTTTGAAAATGTTATCTCACATTTGCCTACTATTTAACATTGTGGAGCACACTGTGAATCTATCGTTATTCACAATGTGAAAACGTCCCAATTTTACATTGTGGAGCACTCTGTGAATCTATCGTTATTCACAATGTGAAAACACCCCAATTTAACATTGTGGAGCACACTGAATCTATCGTTATTCACAATGTGAAAACGCCCCAATTTAAAATTGTGGAGCACACTATGATTCACAGTGTGATTCACACTGTGAAATTCACAATGTGACCACACTATGAATCTATCGTTAATCACAATGTGAAAACGCCCCAATTTAACATTGTGAACACTCACACAGTGAAATGCCCACGACATTGTGAAACACCAAACACACTGTGAAACGCCCACAATGTTAATTTGGGGCGTTTTCACATTGTGACACATTATATTGTATGAAATTATCACACTGTGAAACGCCCACCACATTGTGATACAAGTTTAATTTTTGAATTCTATGTGAAATATTTCAAATTATGAAAATGTAGTCGTCTAGAGCTTAGTACGTATAAATACGAAGGAAAAAAGGTTTATAATCAATGTCTCACTTATAAACTGAACTTTAATAGAAATATATCCCTGAAACATCTGAAACTAATACAGTAATCTAAACATATACATGTTAGAGCCTTTATGAGGTAACTTAAAATGTATTTCAAAAGCTTATATTCATTTTCGCTAAAAGGACTTATGAACATACATCCCTTTAAGTATACAAAGATTGCAGTAATACTATACTTACAGATAAACAAATTTTACTCTGTGAATGCCATCATATTGTAAACCAGAATGAAAACAAAGACAAATGAATCCAAACAGTTTACATTAGATAGTAGAGATACTTCTGAAAACAGAACTTGCTATCTACAGTTATAATAATATATTATATATTATATAATATCTACTCATTATAATAAGCACATTGGTGTCCACTGAATTTACCTCTTTATATCAGATATCTCATTGTACTAGGATTTAAAACAATGAATTACAGAAAAACATGGAATTGTGAAAAAAAACCTTGCCGCATCAGGTACCTCCTAATACACGTTATAGAATATAGAGGTTCCACTGTATAACATTGAGGCATAAATTACAGTGACGGCAAAAAATTAGCACATATCTATATTTCCCGGAAAATGTATTTTAAAAGTGTAAAGACACTCGTAAAACATAATAAAAGCACATTAGCATGTTACAGCAGTAAACAAATAGTTTTAGAGCGTCTCTGGCAATATCTCTTAAACATTTGTGTAGGTATATTACATTTATGAACATCCTTTTTATGGCTAGTCACATTTTCCAAGTATAAAATATATATTATGTAACTTTGGCAATTGCAATGTATCAGAAAATCTTTGGCACATACAGGTTCTTCATGAACCTATTAAGATGATAACAAGTTTCAAAATATCTCTGTCAATACATCTTGAAAAAAGTTGAAAACCTATCTAATTTAGCCAGACACGTTTTACTTTTATGGCTACATAAATCTCTACAACTAATACTAATAAATACATGAAGATGAGAAAAAATTGCTTTTGCTCATGTTTTTACAAATAAATAACCATACACTCTATAAACGGTGGCACAGAAAAAAGCAGAATGGCATACATAAATATATGTACTTCCTAATAACTTCCTGGACTACATAAGTAACTTATGATTTGTTTTGTTTTGTTCTAGCGATACTATACTGATGTTAGGATATTATAACTAGATGGAACTTCCGACTGTGTAGTCAAAAATAGTACATCCACTATCATGCAATTTGTTAAAGCCCGAATTATCATTCCCCAGATCTTGAGATATCACTTCAGTCCACCGTATGGTGTATCACGTACGTCAGGTCTGGTGTCGCGAATATACAGTGCAAATTTAAAACTTTCTATAATATTCTATGTGCAGTTAAAAATTCTTCTTCCCCTTCTAACGGAGATGGACATTTTGTATCTCTTGCTTAAAAGCTTTAGCGAAGGTACAGTTGACAAATCCAGCAGGTAGCAAGTTCCAAAGCATGATGAAATCAGGGAGTCCTTGTAAATTGTATTTGGAATTGCTGGGTTTGACCATGGTTGGATGTTAACACCGATAGAAGGTAGATTTTGAGAAACTCTGAGTGCAGGTTGACAGTCCCGTACACTATCACCATCTTAAACCATGTCCTGCGTTCTCGGAGAGATGGCCATTTGAGATGTTGCAGCATTGGTGCGATGCTGCTGGTATAATGGTAATGTCCAGTGACAAACCGGGCGTTGCGGAGCTGTACCATTTCCAGCCTGTGTATGTTGTCCCGGGTGTGAGGATCCCACACTGTGCAGCATACTCCAGGATTGGGCGAACAAGAGCAAAGAAGCACAGCGTTTTCGTTTCTCTGAGGCAAGGCCTAATGTTCCACTGCAAAAATGCACCGACAGAGATGGCTTTATTTGTTGTTGTCTTTATGTGATCTGTCCAATTCAGGTTGCTTTTGAGGTGAACATCAAGATATTTAGCAGTTTCCAGTCTCAAGAAGTTGCCCTTGGATGCTGTATGACCATTTGACAGGCTTTCTCCTGCGTGCTACCCTGGTGTCAGTTTTTTGGCCCATCTTCCTCTTATTTCTGCGGAGGTCACTCCTAGCAATCTTCCCATAGCATATTCTGTCATGAAGAAAAAAATAAAAATAAATGAGAGAAATGTTACAACTTCTAATTCAACTACCATCATGAACTTGTAATCATTAACAATGATAGGTGCTGAATACAAAATATGTAAAAATCTGCATATCCACCATACATTACCTGAAAAGAAATATCATAAAGTAAATGTTTTTCTAAATGACATTTTGCCCTCCCACACATTACAAATTATTCGCTTTTTTGTTAACAAGATGCCACGTAAACTAACGTACATTGTAAACAGTTATTAAAGATATGCTTGAGTAAAAGTATAGGTTCGTAAATCATAAATTTGCAAATAAACATGCTGTATAGCATCGAATATGAGAAAATATTGCTTAGATACCAGATTAAAGGTTATAGTTTCATATTTTGGTCTACATATAATTAGTCAAAGTCTGAAATCAACTGAATTAAAAAAGAAAATTTTAAAAACGACATACATTCAGCAATTTATTATGATTTTTCTAATCAAAAGCAATTTCCCATTAGCATTGTTAGTACTATGAGCCAAGGGGCACTGTCAGTATATTTTATAGTAAAATGCCTCACCAATGATGGCATCCACCTTGTCTTGGTCAAGCAACTGCTTCCCTTATTCTCCACCTTTAATCTAAATGCTGAAACTATGCTGTCTGCCATCTCCTCATAGGTAAAGAGCATACCCATGAGTGCAAGAACAGCACATGACCAGGATTGCTTGTGTAGCTCCAGCATTCCCAGCTGCACTTGGGTCAAGTATGTCCGAACCTCATGTATGGAACTGTGGAACAGAAAAGAAATGTCAAGTATTACTGAAAAGAAAAGCACGTTTACAGATTTAAATAAAATAATCAGACATACGCAGCCTAAATTTGACAAACTCGGTATGCCACACTTCGCAACCCTACGCAGATCGAGTGTGAAAGTTGTAGTACGACACAGTTCACAACTAAACATTATTCATACTACTCCTTGCTCAAGGAAACGCTAGGAAGACACATTTTCATACATTTTTGGACATTATTATTATAGTGAGCTAGGCCTATATCTTATTTGTATGCATTTTCGTCCGACTATCTTTTGCCGACAGAAATCATGAAATAAATTGTAGCAAAATTTGTTTCTTACCTGAATTTTTACATGACTCGGAATATGGGATCATTCTCTTTAGAATCTAGGGTTGATTTGGTTCAGATATGCAAACAAATTGGAAATATCTGCACTTTTCTCGGCAGAGTTTTGTGATATATGGTCTAGTCTAGAGCCTAAATGCCGGGGGGGGGTACTCACGTATAGTGGGTATACGGGGATGTGCCGCTCGAAAGGGTGACTTTTTCAGGAAAGATCTTTAGACATGGGTCCCCTTTTCATAACAAAATCCTTAGACATGGGTCCTCTTTTTCATTCATTCTTTTCCCCTCTTTTCTCCCTCAATTTCTCCGGGGTTTTGGGATTTGCTCCTAAATACTCGAGCCTACATTGTAAATGCCTAAATCTCTCCCATCTCTAAATAAAATCCGGGGCCTAAACAATGCCGGGGAATCCTTCTGTGATTGCATTTCCAGTGTACGAGGTGTACGTAGCTCGTAAACTCAACTAGACCCGGGGGTACCACATATATCAGGACCCCATGGGCCCTATACCGGGTACTCATATGGCATAATGCGCGCTAGGTATGGTATCCGCCCGTATAGGGTTCGTACCCCCCGGGAACTTGTAGCGCTTCGCGCGCTGAAAATGATATGATCGGCAGCTATACCCTGCGTACCCTCTGCCCAGCAGCCGGGCAGCAGCGGGGCTCAAGCAGGGAGCTATATAGCCGATGCTTGAGAGCTCGTGTACGGGTACGTTAATTAAAACAGGAAAAGTCCTTCAATTAAAACAGATGCTAGAGGTGCCAGCGCAGTATAGTAATGTTGCATGGTGTTTTCATCTTTAATATGTGTAGCCTACTTGTAAAATACATGTAGTATGGTACAGTTTACTAATAAAGAATTTTATCGAGAAACTGCAAAATGATTGGCCATTGTATTATTACACACATAGGTGCATTACTATCCTGGCTGTGTATTAAAAGCTGTGCTATTGATTCTCAACATTTCAAACACCACTGTACAAAACTCAACCGATTTCTCTCAAAAACGGTACGTTAGTGACGATTGTTGACACCTAAATAGCAGTAAGATACATTTTTCAACTTTCTGATGTTAGAAGGAATAATTAAAAAAAATCAAATTGTGAGTCCACTGTCAAACTTGCCGATCAGCCGCATCGGCATAATTGTGTGCATCTGTGTGTTATGAGTGTATTGACTATTTATGTATTTAAATGCTGCCTATTAACGCGTAGTGCAGTGCTAAAAGTCAATACGCATTAGCGTTAACTCTCTACATGCTTTGCTGGAGTGTATTATCACAGCTTCAAAAATGTAATGTTTGACATTTTCACAAAAAATCCTTAGACATGGGTACCTATTTACACCAAAAGGACCCTTGGATGTGGGTATGGGTTCGGAGGTCTCAGCCAAACACCCCCGTCCGACTATAATCTGAGTACACCCCCCCCCCCCCGGGCCTAAAATGGCCGATATACACTACTTAACAGTTTGTGTGCCTGTTTAACATGCTCAATTATAATGTCCAAAAATGTTTGAAAAAGTGTCTTCCTAGCGTTCCCCTGAGCGAAGTACGTATAGCAAAGATGATACTCACCATTCAATGACAGCCACGCAGCAGCTCGGCAGCAGCCCGTCAGCACCCTCGCCTGATAGCTATCCTAGCCGTTGGGAAACTTCACCATGCAGGCCATGTCCGCCATTCCAATTATGTTCTCATCCGTCAACATGTCTTTGTAGTTGTACATATTCGTCTGATATCACGGAAACTTGTTTGGCCTCGATCCAATACACGAGTTTTCAAATTTTTCTTCAGTTGTTGTCATCTTATTTAAAACTATACCGGAACAAGACAAATAACGAGCACGATCGAGGACCACATTCCTGCCACATTCTTGAAAACGAAGAGAGCTGCATGCACGCGCACGTGGTATGTTTTGTACGCTATACGGGTAGAGTTCAGTGTATACGTATACACAAGTATGCTACGCGTGGTACGGTATGGCCTTTGAGCAAATACATATGCAAAACAAAACTGTTAATGATCAGGATTCACAATGTGAATGAGGAATTCATTATGTGTACTGTATTTATAACACTGACCACACTATGTAAATATACTGTTTCACACTGTGAAATAGTTTTCAAAGAGCGGCCACATTATGAATGATACCGCTCACACTGTGAAATATTTGTCACGGCTAGAGTGGCCATACTGTGGAATTTGTACAGGGCGGCCACACTGTGAATTTTACTTTTCACACTATGAAATATTGTCCTCAGGGCGGCCACAATGGGAATTCTATTTTTCACACTGTGAAATATTTTTCACAGTGCGGCCACATTGTGTATTTTATAGTTCACACTGTGAAATATTTTCCAAAGGGCGGCCACATTGTGAATTCTATTTTTCACAATGTGAAGTATTTTTCACAGAGTGGCCACACTGTGAAATTTACTGTTCACACTGTGAAATGTATGTCGTAAGGTATTCACACTGTGAAAATCTATTTATCACAGTGTGAAATATTTTTCACAGTTTGGTCACACTGTGAAATCATTTTCACACTGTGAGCGGGTACATTCACACTGTGAAAACGAATTTCACAATGTGAATAATGTGTGGTTTACCACATTTTGACGGTGTCCACACTGTGAAAAAACTCCGTTCACAGTGTGAACTGTGTGTTCACACTGTGTTCGCCTTTTTTCGTTATGATGTGTACAATAGTGTCCAGACCTCGATAGGCCTAGCTATAAAAGGTCCCCTTTTTCTCAACACGCGGTTAGTTTGGCTTCAAATTTCGTTAAGGAGAATGAGTAGAAATACCTACGAATAGTAGATCAATATCCGCTGTACAATTGTCTTGTTGTCTTATCGGATTCTATTGAGCAAAATGGCCTCGGGGAATTCAGTGAACGTAACGGTAACGGAAACCCTTGACCCCGAAAGTGCCATCTTCTACATGTTAACTATTGTTCTTTCGGTCATTTCCAATATTGTTCGTACTCCGCAATCAGAAGGAGCTCCACGATAACATGCCAGTTCTTTACTAGATCTTGGCAACATGTGACCTGATATTGAGCATCAGTTGGAGCAGTTGGAATATGATTTGGTTTCGTTTAAAAACGAACAAACTTGCATCATCATAAGTATGGTGTTTCCTTTCGTTTACATGGTGTCGATATGGTTTGTAATGCTAGCACTTTTCGCTATCAGTTTCAACATGTACCTTCTGATCACCAAGCCCCTTCGTTATCCAACAATAGTGACGAGGACCAGATTGTTTGTCAAACTTGGATCTGCCGGAGCAACTACGATGCTGGTGTGTGCAGTTTACCTACCAATTCCCGAATCGCCATTCATTCGTCTCCTAATGCAACATTGCAGAACGAAAGACGCGCGACCAACGGCGGAATGGCCATCGGTGGTGTTTATGTTTCATCTCCTAACCCCCATTCTTGCAACGATGCTCTTCACGACGGTCATCTACATTCGACTCTTGCTGATTGCTTGCCACAAAGAGAAAACTGTCGCCCATCATCAAGCCCCTGTGTTCGGTAGGATTGAACATGTTGATGCAGAGACGCATAACGTCATGAAACAACAGACTGGTCGGCCACAAAGAGGACATGGTCCCGATGCAATGAAAAACCCAAATCGCCATCGCAGGAGGGGTGCCAAAGGACTCATCACGGTTATTCTGCTCATAGGGTCTTTCTACATCGTGTGGATATCCTTCCTTGCATTTTTCTCAGGATCATGGAACCATCGCGATCTCGCCATCCTTGATAAATTCGCAGTCAGCAGTACATGGGTTCAACCAATAGTATACATATTGACAATCCCCGAAGCAAGGAGGATATGTTTGAAGACTCTTCGGTGTGACCGAGGAGCCCGGCCTTTGAATGTCTAATGATTAACTTTGGTTTTTGTATCAATGGTTGTTTAACACTGTATGACCATAGGCCAAACACACCCAGTCATATCAACATATTAAACAAATTATATTCTGTGTTCCAAGTAATAACATGTAACTGGTTATGTGTATATAAGAAGGGCAAGTTGCATTACATTATTTAAAACACGAAGTGGAAGAATTGATACACCATATTTAAATATCCTGATGGTGATGTGTGATGACCTACAATGGTCCTATTAAAAATACTCATCAAAGTCTCAGCCAATGATTTAATCAGCTTTACGATTCATGTTTATTTAGCGCCATCATCTCTTCAGTTGATCTAATCAAGCTATGACGAATTTCCAGATGAAGAAGAATCTTTTCACAATTTCAATTTTTGCGAAGGAGCAAAAAGATGTTGTGTCTTTGTCCATCAATTCTTCTAGATCTCAATTGAGCTGTATCTTGTATACTGGACTATGTTTGAACAGTTCCTCTCTTGATTTTCACATGATATTTTAGATTGAATTTTGTCAGTTTTAGAGCTTACATCCTTTGCTTTTGGGGGATACTAGGATACTAAGGTTTCTCACTTGAGAATTGTTATGTATTTTGTATTCAAGGTGTTAAATTTTACTTCTAGCAGGAAATTTTATGATATTGTAATAGTTGGTGTTTACTGTCCCATCGAGAGGCGGTGTCATTCATGTTGACCCTTGTTGGTCTATTACCTCAGAGCTCAAGTCGATTCTTTCAATATAATTTATGTATCTATCACATCAATACCACCACTCAGAATGCTCTCTGTTTATTTCAGTGAACAAGTAACTCATGATAAATTAAAATAAACAATAACGTTCACAATGCGGCATCAATTTAGTAAACTGTTCTAACGGGAGACGGGACACGACTCAATTACTATATCACAAATTACTGTCATCATGAAGAAAAAAACCTATCCGTCTACTATTTCATCGCTCCGGTCGATGCTTTTAACATCATTAATGCATCTAATATAACAATACTACCATTCAAACCGCTATTAGGATCGGGATACAAAAACGGATCCATCATTTCTTTTTTCAAGGGGGGAGGACACAGGGCAAACAAAATATTTGATAAGTAGAATGAAAATTTAATGTGTTACTACATATTTCGGTGCGATTGGGGTCGGGATTGACGGTCTCATAGACAACATTCAGGAGGTTCGCTAGTCCGACATTTTGGGTCCTCGTGGGCTGTAGCCGTGTCCGACATTAGCATATGTTCTTCCTCACACGTCAATTTTTAAAATCCTGAAAATGACTTTATAAAAACCTCCTTTGATTTGAATTAGTGAAGGTCGAATTAACAAGTGTATGGATAACTTAAAAATATTAAAAAATAAAGGTATTGCTTCATAAATTCTTCAAATCAGTATTAAGATCGATCCGATCCATTTTAAGATCAAACATTGATATTAATTTATGAAACAGACGCTGTTTCCAATCCAATTTAGATTTGATTCATGAAAAGTCAGGTCAATTACATGACCATAGGTATCTTATATCACAGTGGATTATGCCAATAGGTCCATGACAACAAAGCTTACCTGGATGCCCATAAATTATATATGTACAATTCCACTCAGAATTCTCAATTATTGATTTGCTAATCAAATTGTCAATTAAACTGTCAAATCGCCCAGTAGCGTGCAAAGATAACAACGTGCACCATTACTACCGATGTCGTTTTCAGGTTGAGGCGGCACACACTTGAAACTGAATTTGAACGGCAACACGAACATCGGATTTTTTCTACCGACAAGACGTGGTTTCAGGATTTCGTTAAAATGTGTGTGTTTCCTGATTTCCTCTGACGCTTCTGAATTTAAACTGCAGCACGAAGCATCCGATTATGTTCGCCGACAAGACGTGGTTCCAGAGTTTCGTTAAGATTTGTTGTGCTTATACATTTCCTAAGACTCTTCTAAATTTTTGTAATTCTAAACTCTTTTTTAACAGGATTGTGATGCGCTTAGATCAAGCACGTTTCTAAAACATGGCGACTGCAACATCTGGAGCGGAAAACGCAACTGACAACATCACAAGACACCATAGTGATCTTGAAGTTGTGGCTTTGTGCGTTTACTCTGTAACGATTGCCCTGTCCATATGTTTCAACTGTATCGCACTAGTCGTCATCCATCACCAGAAAGAGCTTCAGGACTACATGAAAATCCTTTACCAAATTCTGGCAACGTCAGACCTTGTTTTGGGCATTAGTTGGAGTATCTGGAATATCTTATGGCTGTTATCAAATAAGGAACGTGATGAACAGACTTGTACAGTCATTAGTATGATGTTTCCTTTTGTATATTCCACATCGCTTTCTTCCGTGATGATCTGTTTGTGCGGCATCAGTTTGAACCTCTATCTTCTGGTGACAAAGCCGCTCAGATATCACACGATCCTCACTAGGAAACGATTTCTCTTGTCATTGGCATCAATGTACCTCCTGACCTTCGTGGCACATGGGATATATCTACCTTTTCCCAATTCTACATTCATAAGAGACGAAATTGAAATTTGCCTGGGTCGTGAAATCTCTTCGTTTTCGTCCATAGTATACAAATTGTACACCGTTTTTCCTGTATGTGTAACTCTGATCTTCATCACACTGATTTACGTTCGTTTGCTCCTTATCGTGCGTCAGAAGATGAAAGCGGGTGCCAATAATTTAAGGATCGTCCGACTTAAAAACACCGTAAACCTAGTCGGTGACGAGAATGGTGGTGGTGATGGTTGTCAAGTACTTGGTCAGCCGCAGAATAGGATCGGTGGAAACCCTGATAAAAACCTTGATCGTCCACCACAAGCGCGGTTTAAAGGGTTCATTACGGTCATTCTCATTACGGGGTCTTTCTACATCGTGTGGATACCGTACATTATTCTCTACACAAGCCCAAATTTCCACTTCATCCTGGACTGTTTTACAGAAAGCAGCACGTGGGTTCAGCCGATAATATATCTGCTCACCAACCCCGAAGCTAGAGAGCTATGCAGGAAATTTGTACGTTTTAACAAATAGTTGAATAGTGCTGACTAAACAACAACTAAATTGCATTTTACACTATGTTATTTATAGATACGATAATATTTCATCACGTTATACTTAATCCTTTAATCTTAATTTTGTTTGTTCTTTTCAATTACGTATTGTATTTAGAATCTTCTTGCTTTGCCATACTTTCCTAACTTATGTAATTAAGTATCTGTAGCTTTTTTCAAATGTTAATATCAAGGTTTAAGTTTGTTCTTTTGCTATTTGTTAAATATATACGCTATATTATAAGCCTGACATGGTTATTATCATAGTGTAAATGTGAAAAAAGAAGAACAGCATGAACGTGATGCGACGCTTTAACCCACTCCCACTCCATCCACACACAAATACACTCGTCCACATACATGCACGTGCGTGCACACCCACACACACACGCACATACTTATCTCCGGGATTGCTCTTACCCAAGATTATATATCAGCTAATTTTTTTCAACAGAGCTCCTCAACACTCTACACCAATTTGTGGTGGTCCAGTGAATAAGACACCAAGCTATCAAGCATATGGTTTGGTTTCGAATCCATGCCATGTCACGGATGACCTAAGGAAAGACATTTATGCACATTTGCCACTTTCCGTTCAGGTGAAGAAAATAAGTATCCATAGGAGGAAAACTTCTTGCTTGCATGAGCGCCTTATCATCATACCTCAGCTATCTAAAAAGTCGAGTAAAAATAATGATTTCCATGATTTTGCAGGTTCCTCGGGAAAAACAGTATTAACACTGAGAAGGCTACCCAGGTAAATAAGAGATAATTTTGTGATTGTTTTATCAGAATACGCACCGAATATGTTGATTCCTGTTCGTTATGACACCTTTTCACACCCACATTCGCATGTGCCAGCTCGCCGGCGCAAATAAGCGAAATGCGGTTCACAACTGTGTAAGTGATAACACAAACATAAATAAATACGTATGGGACCTAATGAATTCGTTGTTTCCCGCAACTGCATTTTGATTCCAGGCTAGCCATTTAGTTAAACGTAAAGTATGCAACTATTCCAACTTCTCGCTTTGTACGCAATATTTCTGAGTTATTAATGCTTATTGCGATATCGATAAAATAATTTTTCGATTGTTTTTTTGTTTACATTTTGAAGAAAAAAAACTTTATGAGGATGAATCATAAACAAGCAAATATACGTAACAATTATTATCCTTTTTTGTATGAAACATTTGTGACAAAATGGTTTATTTTTTATAAGATAAAGTTCATATTCTCTCAGAAGTTTATTTATCAATCTGAAGAGTCGTTGGGATTCACCAATCATCTGAGAAGATATACACTTTATCGAATGATATTGTCACAATCGTTGTTCATTAAAAGGGATAAGAAAAAAAAAAATCCAACTTTATTGTCAACAGTGTATTTCATTTTCATGTAATATTATTCAAGCTGTTTCCGTAGTATGTGTTCTATAACATTAATCATACTTATAAATGGTTCATTAAAATGATCTAACGTTAAATGTTAATGACTGAAAAACTGAATTATCCATTTCATAATTGAGTGTGTGACATATCGTAATTTTGGATGAGTAGTTGACTAGTTGATTGATTGATTGGTTGGCTGGTCGATTGAATGAATGATTGATTGATAGGTGGGTTGGTTTGTTGATTGATTGGTTTATCTGTTGGTTTATCGGTTAGTTAATTGATTGAATGATTGACTGATTTATTGATTGGTTGGTTGGTTTTTCGATGGATTTATTGATTTGTTGCTTGGGTAGTCGAAGCATTAAGTGAGCAAATGATGAATCACGATTGGAACTATAATGTTTAATGAGGATAACTCACAAAATATATCCTACTTTCTGGCCTGAGATTTCCGAGTACTGGACCAGTGTCGTTCGTAGGCGCTGTCAAATTGGGATAGTCTGGCAGAATTTTCACGCTGGATCCATCCCGGTTGCTTTGAGTAGTTTTTAAGGAATTATTTAAGGTCAAAAGTTATCAAGCACGACGAAGGTATGATGTCAAGATTAAAATATTCCTATATTCAAACGGTTTTGGATACTAAGATTAATAAAATGTACGTTTATATTGCGCACGTATCCTTCCCAGGTGTTGCTTAAGGCCTGCATAATTGCATTATTACCCTGGCTGTAGCCTAGCTGCCCTAAAACGCGAAAAACATTAAAGGAGCACAATTCATATCAAGTACCCATTAACTACGCATGGCTGGAGAGTGGCAAATGTAGCTTAATATCTTGCCAAAGGACATTAGTGCCGCAGCGGAACTCTAACCGCGAACCATGTGAACCATAGTCCAGTGACGTATTCCCTAGACCACGACACCTCTAAAACACTAATGCAACATTAATGTATTGTTCCTGACAGTCAGTGGCAGATCGAGAATGAGAACGTCGGTTGGGGAATTTCGATACAAACGGCCCACTCTACCTGTGAGATATATATCAACCGACCCTCAGACCTCAAATCGACCAGCCGTAGAGCCAAATGTATCGAGCGGCCCTTGGGGGAACTTTCCCCCAAACTACCCATAGCCAGCCTGTTCTTTCTTTTAGTGGCGTAACATGGGTTCGGCCATTGACGGTATCATCCACAGGGGGATGACCATGTCGAGTAGTATGGTAAAGGGTTGTTCCATCTTCTTTCCCCTTTCCTTGTTATCATGTTTCTTTCAATCTCTACCCCTCTCTCCCTTTGTGTATTTTCTCTTTCTTGTTTGCAATCCTCTTTTTTTCGCTTATCGATTGGGGGAGGAATTGATTTGGGATGTGATTGACGTTTTCTTATGCTACTCATTGAAACAAGATTCATCTCCAGGAAACTAATCTAATCACTGCTAAATGTCTACAAAGTGACGTCAAAATCGAGGTCGTTTGCAAAGGATGGAGAGCAAAAGGCTCATTATTTCTTCAAACACGGGTTGGTAATTTTTTCCCGCCGGCAGTAATGATAAGTTCGAGCCTTCTTTCCTTCTTTACTTTTTAAAGTTTAAAACCTCTAAAACTAATCATTTCCTTGACAGTTTCCTTACCTCATCAATGTTATAATGTGCTGATGCGAGTGACAAACGAGGGATTTTTATATTTACCACTTAGCGAAGAATAGGCAGGCGCCATTCAAAATCCAAACTATATTCGTAATATGTTTCCATATGGAGCCACAAAGACTCCGATCAGAGTCAATTTGAGGTTTAAATTTCGATCATGATCCTTTATTTTTGATCATTCTCGGAAAATAAATAACTGAGTCATGTTGGTGTATATCCACAAAAAGATAGATTTCCTACTCTACCAATGTCTTGATTCCTGCTATCTTATCTTTGGTACGACACGTTTACCAGTTTTTTCATCTTAATTTCGAAATCGTAATGGCATTGACACTATAAATGGCCACCAAATAGAGAACCATTAACCGTGAACAATTAAAGCTAATTGAATAACTGGACTTAATTGCCAAGTCGTGACACGTAGTGACACGGAGTAGACAATGACTCTGTGATAATCTCGGCTTTCATCCCGAACATTTGATTTAGTACAGAAGCCTTTGCTTCGCTTACTAATCTTGGAAAATGCTGTTAGAATACCAAATAATGTAAAAGTTGATTTCTTTCTGCTTCCATCGAACTTTTTGGCCCGAATTCACAAAGGAGGTTTGTCGACAAACCTTGGTTTCCGTGCGTCATATGACGCGTTTCGACGCGTTTTTACAAACCAGGTTTGTAAAAAACGCGTAAAAACGCGTCATATTATCGATATCAAACCAATAATTTTAGAAAGCGGCAAATAGCGTTTGTTCATTTTCTTTTATATAAGTATACACATCGAAAATAGCAAGAACAGTTAAAATCGTTATGTCTGTATGGAATTCATATTTATCTTTTATTTGTTTGTTGTAATTGTTAACGAAATTCTATGAATTCGCCTTCATCATTGATAAATTATTCTTAGTTTGCCTTACATCATTATTAAGCAATTTGGATTAAACTAACCGTCCTACCCTGTAAAAATTAGACATAACAATAATATCATCAATCAACGATGCAAAAACTGGTACTTTCTAATTGTAATAAGCAATTTAGAGACAAACACCAACGCTTTTTACGTCAGCAATTTTTTACGTCAGCCCAAATCGACTATTCTCTAATCACTTTCAAACAATTATCACTTGCGATAATATCATCTTATCTTAAACTGGCAGTTCACATTAATTTAGTTTCGGGTTGCCTCTCCTCCGAGATTTGTATTTGTTCTGGCCCCTCTTCGACTCCTTCCTGTCAGTTGTAATCTGTGAATATTATTGCTGAACACGCTCATAATTCTAGATTTATAATTATTTTGTAAGTATAAAAAAGAGAGTGGATCAAACACCTCATATTTGTCTTCATGTTTTCCGAAATTGGGGTAGATTGTTTACCAATTATATGAAATGGTATCAGTAATTAAGTGATGTCGAATCAATACGTATCATTTACTTAATTCATTAAATAATATAAGTAATCGTGTGGAGTGGAATCTCTACATATTGATTACTTCTTTTGCGCAAGAGATTCAATTATATTATCTGATGTATCATGCCGTGATACTTCAATCTACATTTCGCATCAAATTAATGCAGCTAAATAATGCAAAACTATGCCTGTTGTAATTTGTGAATATTACTGCTGATCACGCTCAGAATTCTATTTTTTTGAAGATTTTTGAATATAACAAGAAATGACTTTTGTTTGCTTCTGCTTCGTGTTAATCTTCAGATTTTGTTAAATTTGTTCTTTTAAAGACCGTCTTGCAAGTGTTAATCTGTGAAAAGTATTGCTGAACACGTTCATAGATCTAGCTATCAAAATTTGTTATATTAACAGAAAATTGATTAAACAACTTAAATTCGTAATCATTTTTTCCCAACTCGGGAAAAAATTGTTTACTCATTTCATGAAATGGTATCAATTACTTATTGATGTCGAATCAATGCGTATCATTAACTGAATTCATTAAATGATGTCAGTAGTTCTGTGGAGTGGAATCAATTTAAACTTCGCTTTCAAAATAATGCAGATTAAAAAATGACTTAAAAACTATAACCCGAATGTATTTATACATGTCAAATAATTGATTGGCTCTTCGTGAGAAACTTAATTGGAGATTCATCCGTTCCATGGCATTGGTGAGGACATTGATGGGGTACCAGCTTCATGGATTTGGGGGAAGGGGGAGGCTGGTCTGATTCGAAGGATGAAATACGAATTAACAAAAGCCATTGATTGGAGGCAGGATGTCGGATGTGGACATAACGTCTTATGTTCACGTTTTCTTTCCCGCCTCTCTCTTTTCTCTCCCTTTCTCTTACACTCTCTTTCTCTCTGTCTCTCTCTTTCCTATCCCTCTCTCTTCGTTAATAGATTAGCTTAGCCTCTGTCACCCCGTGATCATTTTCAACCGTGGCTGTATGTATTTTGCCTTGCACAGTCTTATTCTACTTTGATCACGATTTTCTTTTATATAATAGTTAAACCACGATTTGAGAATAGGTCGCGTAATTGTGATCATAAATGCGGATTGACAACACTAATCAATGAATTCAGGTGATGATGATATATATATATATATATATATTGGATAATCATAGAGCACTCATATCCACAACGCAAGGTGTTCTATGCGCACCAATATTACCGGGCTCTCGCTAGGCTACCAACAAATCAAAGAATTTCTCCCAGCTGGCACCTATTCAACATCTGAATGGAGAGTGTTAAACTAAGATTGATGCATTCACACAGACACTAGTGCTGACAGTTGGTCTGTATACTCAAATAAAACAGAACGAGAACATCTCCCTCAATGTGGAATTATTTCTGGTATTAATCAATATAATGCTCGGAATCACAGGTGATTGACTGATTGATTGCATTAAATGATGACATTATGGAAAATAGTCAATAAAAAGCGATACAATCTCAGAACATGGCAGATTTGGAATCACTTAGGAATAAAACGGAAAAGGAAGCTGAACACCTAGATTCAAAAATAGTGTCCTTCTTAATTGTATCTCTTGTTCTCTCCTCTCTTTTGAATGGAGCTGTACTGATTGTCATCTATCATCAGCAACATCTCCAGGATTACATGCGAGTTTTTTTACCAAATTTTGACAGCATCTGATTTAATCTTGGGAATAACCTGGAGTCTTTGGAGCATACTCTGGTTTTCGTTCAGTGACCACAAGACATGCTCGGTCGCAAGTATGGTTTTTCCATTCCTGACTTTCGTTGCGCTCTGGTCCGTCATGGCATGCCGTTGCGGTATCAGCTTCAATCTCTATCTCCTAGTCACAAGGCCTCTCCGTTATCACACAATCGTAACAAGAAACAGATTCTTCTGTATACTTGCAGGCACTTACCTGGTGATAGTGCTGGCTTGTGGAATCGTGTTTCCAGTACCAGAATCTCCCATAACCATCCTCCTCATAGAGCAATGTCAAAGTCACCTAAACCTGAAAAATTCGGCGGCGAGGATTGTCTATGCTTATGAAGCTTTTCCTGTATACGCAACGATGTTTTGTACAACATTCATTTATGTCAAGATACTGTTAATTGCAAGGCAGAAAGCAAATGAGGTTTAAAACGTAGAAATATAACGTTGCCGAAAATGTGGGGATGGACAAAAAACTTGCTCAGCCACAGAATCGAGTCGAACTGGATATTGGTTCCAACGTGGTACGTCGATGTGAATGTGTAACTCTGATCTTCACCACACTGATTTACGTTCGTTTGCTCCTCGTCCATCATCAGAAGATGAAAGCGGTTGTGAATAATTTAAAGGTAAAGACCAGTTTTGAAAACGCTCCCCTCTCAAAAAATGAAATGGAAGCTCTTATAAACCAATCATGTGAAAGAATATGTTTTGACTAATACGTAATGATACAAATTTTGCCGAGAAGCCGCCTACTAATTGATATTTGGTCAATAAGTATATCTATCTGGACCGGATATATATCGCGCACGTGTCACGTAGTCCCATTTACATCTTTCTATGTACAGTGCTTGTAACTTTACAAAAGCTGGGCCAATTTCTTATAATTCGTATGATTCCAGAACCTTGCAGTACACACCAATACTTATATGCTAGATGATTAACCTTTTCTGATCGATTCCACAAGGTTTCATTCACAACGCAATCGCATGACCAGAACTGATCTCTATCTTTATTTTAAGGATCGTAATTCTTTCGATATCAAATTACTCAGGCTGGCAGCTCCCCTCATATCCGAATCTCTATATTGATACTCCTGGTCTTGACCTGATGCAAAATCTATCATGGCAAATATTTGAGGATCTACGTGATTATTTCCATCTACACTCGTGTACCAATGTGTTCACGGTATAGCCCCATCCCGTTTATGCAATGAGATCGAAATGTCTTTTGATAGACATGGACTGAATACGCGTAATGCATTTTCCCTTAATGTTGTGCCGCCTAAACCAAAAATGCAACTTTATTGTCAGTCTTTAAAATATCCCAGTGCTCAAGTATGGAATATATTACCCAATAACATTCAAAATGCTCAGTCTATAGAAATTTTCAAATTATTGTACCAAAAAAAAAATCAAAATCAAATCCATTGATATTACCTCACCCTCTAATCTGAAACCTTACATTTGCATACTCTTATATGACTATTTTATGTTGACATTGTTAGATGTAGCATTCATTTATATTTAGAATCATTGTTGTTAAGACCTTGAATTATCATACTACCATTATTTTGTATTACTATGATGCATTGTGTATTTTACTTTTTTTATACTTTGTTATTATATTACTTTTAATATGATGTTTTTTATACCAGGTCCAAGATGAAAAACATATTTACTTCTGATGTTGTGAACCTGTATAAATATGTATGAATAAATAAATAAATAAATAACAAAATATGTAATGATAGAACACACATACCAATCGACAAGATCAAACCAAAGAATTCAAAGAGTGTCATGTTCGTTACTTCTATATTAGATCAGCGCTTGATTCAAGGACATACGCATGTTAATCATACACTTGTTTGTTATACATTTATCAAAAGTTGTTCACTGGATTATAATCACGCTGTTCTGACTGTTTCAATTAAAACATCGATGCATTCATATCCGTTTACATATTTGTTACGGTAGACGCGGGTGATTCCAAATAAAGCCGAGGATGATTTGTTTGGCTTCCACGTTAGTCATCAAGTACACAGTCGCTTGTACCCAGGAGCTTGATGCGGCCAAATTGTCCAGAATGTTAATCCAGGGTTTTGATGAGGCCTCAGGGATCACGTAAGCAATACATATAGGTATCCATATGGCAATGAAGGATCCCGAAAGAAGCATAACTGTGACGAATCCCTTGAATCTTCTTGATCCAAGATTTCTCTCCTGATTATGGAGATCTGACCGGTCGGACGATCCTCCAGGAGGAAAACGCGTATTCATGTCTTCAACCCTTTTGAAATGTCTTCGGGCGATTCGCAAAAGTTTGATATGGATGACTGCCAACAACGCCAAAGTGAAAAATATAGGCACAAGAATAGAAACGGCATTCAAAACTTCGCCCACATTTCTTTCGAATATGTTCTTTTTAGAGATGCATTGATCAATTCTGTATTGTACAATTGGTGAACCTTGTACGGGAAACGAACATCCACTGACCAAGATAATGACGAGAAAGGTGACACAAATTGCTACACGTATCCGCCCTGTGGTAATAATGATGTGATAATGCATTGGTCGGCTGATCAGGAGATACAGGTTCAGGTTGATGCTACAATGGGACGCCATAATCATCACAATCGTAAGGCGAGAAGGGAACATAAATACAAGCGACATAAGAGTACATGAATGCTGATCTTGAAAAGCAAACCAAAGGATGGACCATACGTTTGAAATGACACCATTTGCTAGACTGGTTACAGCCAGGATCCGATGTAACAGTCGCATCACGTTCTGAATCTCTCTCTGTCGATAAATCACGATCAGAACTATAATGTTTAAAGAAATACAAAGAAATAAATTCACAAAATATGTGCTACTTTCTGGCCTGAGGTTTCTGAGTAACGAACCAGTGTCGTTTGTAAGAGCTGTCATATTTGATTAGTCTATGAGTTCCGTTAATATAGCTTGCTGGCCGAATGTTCACGCTGAATCCATCCCGGCTGCTTTAAGATGAAGAGAAGCTTTTTAAGGTCAAAAGGTAGCAACCATATACTTGTAGCAGAATTGTACGGGTACATACAAACAGCGCCTGTTCCTAAAATGGAATAGCATTTGCTGCCACACGATGATGTTTATATAATTATTGAGGGACTAGATTCCCTTTATCCCTAATGCTACATCAGAACGTGCTTGGCGAGCAACACGGAAGATATCTGCCTTAGTTGATGGATCAGGATTGCAGTGTAAACACGTTTTAACATAAGGTGAAGGCAATATCTTTTTCACGCACCCTATCGATAATTGTACCAAATCTGACAGTTTTATTCATCGATTTTCTTCTTCATCCAGTGCCCTAAAGATTACATCATTTGTTAAAGGATATTGGGGGAGATGAATTAAATGAAATATTGATGATGTAACTGGTTAAGGGCGTGTAACACATTAACACTAACTGTATTAAGGGATATTCACCAATCATAATGGAGCTTATTATTTTATTTTAATGTATGCTAAATTAGATGCCTATATGTTTACATAGTAATTCATATTTTATACTTTAATAATAAGTTTCTGAGGAGCATTGTATCGACAAATTCAAAATCGATTCTTTTGTATTAAATTTGTTGGTAACATTTTATGCATCCTACTTTTTTCTCGTGCATTTGATTCAAAAAATGTATCTTGATGAATTTCAAGACATGCAAGATCAAGAAAAAGCCATTAATTAATTAATGACGCAATTGGTTATAGAGCAATTTAGGAAAAGCAATATAGTATATAAATGTATGCAAATGTCTATTTACGCTCTATTTTGGTCAGACATGTGACTACGAAATGTTGCGTGACCTTGCAAGTGATTGTCTTATTTTTTGCAAACTTGGTCTTGAAAGGGAAAAAAGTCATGAAAAGGCAAGTCGCGATCTGCAGCGGTTCCACCGACAGTTGTGGATATTGTACAGGGGTTCGAAATACCCCCCCCCCCCCATTATAATTGGGTTAAAGCTTTGATAAAGAGTAAGCACAAAAAATGTAGGTAAATTGAGCTACAACTTTCGGTTATGATAATCTTTTTATTCATCTCACCAGGGCAGAGTGTCCTGATCGAAACCATCAAAAGTTTACTTCGCCGACATCCCAATTAATATGCTTTTGAATAACGATGTGAAGGATATCGAACATCGAAACATGGAACAATTCAAGATGGCAATGTTTGATTAAAGGTAATTAAACGTCAGCCTCATTCCGTCGGAATCCTTTTTCTTGACGAAGATATGATGTCAAGATTAAAATATTCCCCTATTCAAACGGTTTTCGATAGTAAGATTGATAAAAGATACATTTATATTGCGCACGTATCCATCTCAGGGGTTGCTTAAGTCCTGCAAAGTTGTAATTTTACCCTTGCTGTAGCCTAGCTGCCCTAAATCGCTAAAACATTAAAGGGGTACAATTCGTACCAGGTACCCATTTACTACGTCTTGGTGGAGTGTAGCAAATGTAGATTCATATCTTGCCAAAGGACATTAGGGCCGTGGCGGGACTCTACAACACTAATGTAACATTAATGCATCGTTTCTGTCAGTCAGTGTCGAATCGAGACTGAGTACGTCGGTTGGGAATTTCGATACAACCAGCCCACTCTACCTATAAGATACATCTCAACCGACCCTCAGACCTAAAATCGACCAGTCCTTGAAACCAAAAGTATCGAGCGGCCCTTGGGAAACACTCCCCCCCCCCCCCCCCCCCCAAACGACCCATGGCCAGCCTGTCCCTTCCTATGGCGTAACATGGGTTCTGCAATTGACGGCTTTCATACACAGTGATTACTATAACGAGGAGTGCGGGAAAGGGTCGTCCATCTTCTTTCCCCTTTCTTTTTCACCATGTTTCTTTTAATCTCTACCTCTCTCTCCCTCTTTATGTTTACTCTTCTTCTTTTTTGTTTTCTTCTTAATTGTCGATAATCGATTGGGGGAGGCATGTGTTGGGAAAACGATTGACATTTGATTAGACTACCCATTAAAACAAGTTTCATATTTCTATTCAAATTACTGCTACCTGTCTACAAAGTGAAGTCAAAATCTAGGTCGTTTAGAAAGAATGGAAAGCGAAAGGCCCATCATTTCTTCAAACACGGGTTGGTCAATTTGCTCCGTCGTCAGTAATGATACGTTCAAGCCTTTTTATCTTTATGTTTTCAGTGTTAAACCCTTTTAAACCAATCATTGCCTTGACATTTTCCTTACCTCATCAATGTTATAATGCGCTGACGCGCGAGTGACGAATGAGGGATTCGTGTAATTACCACTAAGAGAAACAAAGTCAGGTGCAATTAAACTCCAAAGTTTCTTCGCAATATGTTTGCTTTGTAGAGCCAGAAAGACAAGTCCAATCAGAGTCATTTTGAGTTTTAAATTTCGATCATGATCCTTTATTTTTGATCATCTTCGGCTACTAAATTACTTTTTACTGAATAGATTTTCTACTCAACATAATTTGATGTTGGCTGCAAATGGGACATAGTACCTTTAAAGGATGGTGCTGCTTACATAGCAGGTCCCCTGTTAAATATCTTTACTTTATCTTTAGAATGTGGAAGGGTGCCAGATAAGATGAAAATAACGAAAGATAGATCTATTCATAAAAGGGATCAAAAGAAGAACCAGGAAATTACCAACCGATTTCGGTTATGCCGGTGTTAAAGGGATAGATGAGTTCTGTTTTCAGACCACAAATGCCTTCAAAGTGCATGTTTGTTGCTTTTATGTTTATCTATGACATTTCTAGTGCCCTTTAGCCTGAGGACCTAAAATTGCTTTGAAGGTAATTTTAGACCCCCAAATGTGTGAAATTTAGCCATTACGATCATATCAATTCAGCTCTACTTTTTAAAAAATACGGTGACTGTTAATTAATTAATTAATTAAAAATAACAATACATATGCCGGCTGGTTGTGCGTAATTATAACCAGCACGAAAACGCCAACAAAAAAGCCAACATCGACATTGGATAAAATACAACGTAAAGGGCGCTGTTTCGTTTTTTTCAACGGCTTTTTCAAATTATCGAATATTTGTGGTGGTACACAAATATTATAAATCGTTATATTTATGGATATTTCAGCCGTCTCTGAACCGATTTTGATCAAACAAATATGATTTTGTCATTTAAATTGCATGTTCTTGCAGATTTGACAATCAGCTTTTGATTATCTCACCAAAAAATATTCTGTGTAGCGCCCTCTGCAACAGAACCCAACTTTCCCTTTAACTGGGTCTTTGAAATAACTAATTGCCGGTAAAAACAAATGTTAGAATTATATAATATTTTTTTTTACAATCATCAATATGAATTGCCTTAAAGAAACCAGTCAGAATAATCATTGATAAACTTGTCCAAAGCAATTTTAACATCAATAGAGGAGGCTGGGGCTACACGTGGATTTTTTTATTTCAAATAAGCGTTAGATACCATTTATCATAAAGTTTAATACACAAACTCTCTCACTTTGGTAAACGGGTTCTTCCTTTAAACGGGCTTTTGAAGAAATCTAGAGGACATGTACCAGTATGTATAGTATGGAGAAATAGTATAAAGCCTAAATGAAGATGAAAATCAGATGTTGCGTTCCTCAAGGTGCAGGTTAAGGACCAACATTGTTCTTACTCTATATAAATGATCTACCATCCGTTTCTGACTATTTCAATTTCAGATTATTTGCAGATGACTCATTTATTTTATACCTTTCAAGAAAATTTCGTAAAAATCGATATTCGTGAAGTAAACGTAAATATCAAGAAAATACCAGAATGGTGCGTTGAAGAAAAAAAAAAGTTTGTTGAAGTAGAAGGGAAAAGAAGAGACTATCTGATAAATTGGATATAACCCGAAAGAAAAATGAAAGAGGTAGATAAAGCAACCTTAAATGTATAACAATAGATTAACATCTTAGTTGGTACAGTCACATTCGAAACGTAAATTCATGTATACGTAAAAGACTTGAAATGCTATTCCGGTTGCATAATCTTGTCCTAAAATATGTATTGGTATAATTACATAAGGCATTTATAGAGCCATATCTCACGTATAGAATCTAGATGTGGGGGAGTATTTACAAGAGTAACTTAAGTAGTATATTGTTTACATCCCCCCCCCCCCAATGGTAGAGCACCATCCCATTAAAGTCACTGCCGATTTCACCATCACTCTCTTTTTCTCGATTTAAAAATCCGTCAATATACATTTATTTAATTAAATAGCTAGATAAACAAATTAATCTTCCGTTACTCGGAGGTCAGCCTCGTTTTTTAAATTCCACGGATCTTCATCCTATGCTAGGTAAGCCACTGGTAGGTGCTTATGACAGCAGCTTTTTATCCTTTAGTAGAAGTAACTACTAAATATAGTCCACGTTGACTCGATTCATTACGAATCTAGATCATCTCTCCTCCTTCTTTATTTGCATGTGTAATGCCAACTCTAAACCTTGTAACACGCCTTTGAGCAAAACTCTCCTCAAATATTTAATAAATCTCTCATTTTCGGATGTTTATGACGGCACCGTCTGACAACTACGAGCTGAATGTATATATTCATGTCAACTGTTGATTGGCTCTTTGTAATTAATTTAATGAGAGATTGTTCCGTTCATTTATATTATTAGGAACGTGAAGGCTTCTGAAAGGTAACTACTTGGCTCAGAATTATTTTCTTTTATTGACGCTTCCATAATGACTCTTCATTCTGCAGGGGCGTAGCACGGATTAAGACATGGATGGGGTAACAGCATAATGGAGGTGTTGTGTATGGGGGACCGGTCTGATTCGATGGATGACATACGAATTTACAGAAGCCCTTGGTTGGGGGCAGGAAGGGGATGTGACCATAACGTCTTATTTTCACGTTCGTTTTCCGCCTCTCTTTTCTCCTTTCTCTTGCTCTTACACTCTCTTTTTCTACATCTCTATCTTTCCTTTCCCCATCTCTTCGTTATTAGATTTAGGGCACGTGGCCCCCGCCCTCCTTAGCTCAACCTCTGTCATCCTGTGGGCATTGTCAACCATTGATGTATGTATTTTACCATGCGTAGACTTACTCTAGTTTGGTCAGGATTTTCTATCGTAATACATAGACCATAATCATGAATGCAGATTGACAACACTAATCAAAGGCTTCAGGTGAGGATGATATATTGTTATTGGATACTTTTAGAGCACTCATACCCACACCGCAAGTTGCTCAAGGCGCTCCAGTATTAACCGGGCTCTACCTAGGCTTCATAGAATTCAAAGAATTTCTCCCAACTGGCACCTATTTAACACCTAGATGGAGAGTGATCAATGTAGATTGATGCCTTTCCACAGAAACTAGTGCCGACAATTGGTCGGTACACTCAAATGAAGCAAAACGGAGCATCTCCCTCAATGTGGAAAGTTTCTGGTATTCATCGATATAATGCTCGGAATCATAGGTGATTGACTGACTGATTGCATTAAGTGGTGACATTGTGAAAATAGACAATAGACAGCGATACAATTTCATAAAATGGCAGATTTAGAATCATTAAGGAATGAAACGGCAAGGGAAGCTGAACACCTAGATCCGAAACCAGTGTCCTTGTTTATTTTATCTCTCGTTCTCTCCTCTCTTTTGAATGGAGCTGTTCTGATTGTCATCTATCATCAGCAAAATCTCCAAGAATACATGCGAGTTCTCTACCAGCTTTTGACAGCATCTGATTTGATATTGGGAATAACCTGGAGTCTTTGGAGCATGCTCTGGATTACGTTCAGTGACCACACGACCTGCTCGGTTGCAAGTATGGTCTTTCCATTCCTGACTTTCGTTGCACTCTGGTCCGTCATGATATGCCTTTGTGGTATCAGCTTCAACCTCTATCTCCTAGTCACAAGGCCTCTCCACTATCACACAATCGTCACCAGAAACAGATTCTTTTGTATACTTTCAGGCACTTACTTGGCGATAGTTCTGGTTTGTGGAATCGCGTTTCCGATCCCAGAATCACCCATAATTATCCTCTTCATAAAGCAATGTCAAAGTAAGAAAATACTCCTAAAGTCGGTGGCTAGGATCAATTATGCTTATTAAGCTTTCCCTATATGCGCTACGATGCTTTTTACAACCGTCATTTATGCCAAGTTACTGTTCATTGCAAGGCAGAAAGCTAATGAGGTCGAGAGCGTAGAAAGACCCTGCGATAACGTCACCGAAAATGTGGGGATGGACCAAAAACTGGCTCAGCCGCAGAATCGAGCCGACCTGAATGTTGGTTGCAACGCGGTATGTCGACAAAGGAGACTGTTCAAAGGATTGGTTACGATTCTCCTATTAACGTGTTCTTTCTGTATCGCATGGATACCTTTCCTCTTCAATATCATCAACATACATACCACATTGATGACTATTTTGAATTTCTTCCCATTGATTAACAACTGGATACAGCCCATCGTGTTCTTGTTGACGAATCCTGAAGGAAGGGGACTATTTTTGCAGTTTGTAAGGTGTTGCCGAGCTAATGACCAATTCAACTGAAGTAATTAAATTTCGAAATGTGTGAAGCGTTGTGATCGTTGATATAACAATTTGGTACATGGCTGAAAATCATAAACGAGGAAACAAAATGAATTTCTGTGTTACGAACGAATTTCCGTATAATTGTGGCTCAGAATGATTTGATAGTTGATTAAAGGGACTCATTGTAATTGTCATTTTAAAATGATCTTGCAACTTGTAGGTATTGTGAATCTGGTCCGGATGGGCACCATATTCACATGAATCATTAAAACAGATCAAATTCACAAGTTCAATATCTTTTTTACAAATACAATATCCGAAGAACGACACCCTACAGATTTCATTGTTAAATATACTTGTAGTAGAAATGTTAATGATAATAATGATAATAATAATAATAATAATAATAATAATAATAATAATAATAATAATAATAGTAATAACAATAATAATAATAGAAATGAAAATAATGATATACCTATTATAGGGCGCATATATATCACAATATCATATTGCTCCGGTTGTCTCATTTTCGCTCGCTGGACGTTGTTGGGTCGGGGCAATCAACTCACATTGGCCCTTTCACACCTCAGAATTATATTAATATATAATGAAAATCAAGACGATTAGGTTACCTTTGATCCGTTTATTATTCTCAACTCGAGCAACCTCTTGGAATTAGCATATACATGAATCATCTAATTTGCATATTCGTAACATATCTCCCCCCATAAAAGAAAGGTTCTATCAGTAGTTAGAACTTTCTTCTGAACAATAATCGTAAGATCTAAAGGTGATAAATTAACCACACAAAAAGTATTTAAAAGCTAGCATGAAGATCATCTTTCTAATATCGAAGACAGACTGATTAGTCCTTTCGTTTCAACATTCAATAACAGAAACACAAACTGCAGAAAAAGGAAAACAACTTAGATAGATAACATTATAAGTTCTATTCCTGAATCCTGTAAGTACCAGGACAATAATCAGACACAATGCTTGTGTTTTGTAAAGAACCACAAACGGTGGTGGTCGAAACACGTCTCTACACATCTCACATAATGAATAATAGGAATACATGAATATATGAGCGTAATGAGCATGCGCGATAAATGAAACACTGTATATTCAGCAAGCACCGATATCCTAAATGCGCACAACTACAATAAGAAATGATTGCATATTCATATAATGAACGCGTACAACGTAGTCACATGACGCGTTGCTATGACGACACATCATTACTATGTCGGAATGCAGTGTCTCATGAGTTACGTCGGTCAACAGAATCAATATGTTATAATGATCCACATAACTGTGTACAGCTTGATTTGAAATATTTATGACATTAAATGCAAGAATAAGGGTACATACAAATTTCGTGTACACATTACATGAGAAACATAATCTGTTGAGTTACTGCTGCAAGCTTTAAATTGAAACTTGTTTAAATACAAACAAATAAGCAAAACCTATCAAGTTAAATCACGAACACATACATATTATGCAATACTGGCAGTCAACAATTTTTGAAATCTGTGTAATAACATTACGCAAATTGTGACGCTACACTTTTGTTTTGTTTTCAATTTGTTTTACACCTGTAACATTGATAACAGTTGCCTTTTATGCAAATTATTATCATAATTATTTTGTTGTTGATATGAAATGGAAAATACATCAAACTTTGCGTAGCATAGCTAACACTAATAACAGTGCTTGGTATAAACAATAACTGTTCTCTTTTGATCAAAAGAAAACTATTCTGAATAACGTACAAAAGAAGCAAGAAAAGACATGAAATCATTATACACGTAGGCACATTTAAGGAAACAATGACATATTATGGTGCACATATTCCACAGAATATAGTCCACTGTCCATACTGCCGTCGATCTCCCTGTAAAAGGGTGAAATGTTCATACATGATCATTCGTATCACTGTTTAAAATTATTGAACTGTCTAATCCATCAGTTCACAGCATTTAAGTACAAGTACAGATACAAAGCAATAAATCATGTGTAGATTCCTTATGACGAATAAAGACAAAATATTAAAGTTCTAGTATCTTCACAATTTGTCAAATGTTCAGTAGGCTTGCTTAAGCTCTAAAAAGTGTATCTGCGATTATATTGTCCTTTCCTTTGATATGAGTCGCTTTAAGTCCATAAGGCTGGAGATCATGCTCCGCTGAAACAGTCTCTGGTTTTCGTTTCTGAAGCGCTCAAGAAGAGTCAATGGATTATGATCTGTGAATACAGTCACCTCTGAAGAGTTGCTCAAGTCGAGACCAAGACACTCCTTTTTATAATAGAACATCTTCGCTGGTGGGGATTGAGCTTCTTGGAAAAGTAGCTAATGGGTTCAAGGAGACCCGTGTCATCCATCTGTAGGAGAACAGCACCAACTCGTACTTCACTGGCGTCAGTGGCATGCTGAAATGGCTTCTGGAAGTTGGGAGCATCCAGCACTGGTTTTGACATTAGCACCGCCTTCTTGGGTAGAGGGCCCTTACAATCTATCAGAACACGACTTAAAACCTCCTGCCTATACTCCGGGGGAACTACAATCTCATTTACCATCGCCCCATCCTCATCTGCTGGATGACCAGCTGGACACCACTTCCGCATTAACACACCACATTTTGTGAAGTAGCACTGCGACACTTTTCAGCTTCTCCTGCTGGTAGAGCAACATCACACAACTTCTTCAAGTCCTATATATATATATATATATTATATTATATCTTTTATTTCGAGATAACATATCATGTGCGCTCTGTGTACGGTCTGTATGCGCACTGTATGCGCTCAGCGCGCTAGCAACACACTATGCATTTGGTGTCAGCTCGCTGTAGCTTCGACAAAAGTTGGGCGCACGACAACGCTCTTGCCAAAATTGCAAATTTCCAATGCGCTGGCCGTGCGTTCCCCATGCGTCCTCTCTGTGTGACCGGGCCTTTAGAGAGAACCGTGACTAAAAAAAAGTTGAAATAACGCTGCTTTAGAGAAATGTATATATACGCATTTTAAGAAGCGCTGGACAATTACCTACAACTTACATCGTTCATGGAAATTAGCAACCGCACTGACGTTGCATAAATTGTAATTAAAGGGAAATGTGTACTAATGAGGAAGATAACGTGCTAGAGTTTTTGAACGAATATGGGTTCATGCATGGGATCTTATGGGCTCGTAGCCATCTCTCAATGTGTCGGATCGTCTTTTGCTATTGAATCCTGATTGTCCAACAGGGGTAGCTGTCCTCGGGGGTAATTGTCCGTAAGGGGTAGTTGTCCTCGGGGGGTAATTGTCCTCGGGGGTAGTTGTCCTCAGGGGGAAGTGTCATCGGGGGTGGGGTAATTGTCCTCGGGGGGTAGTTGTCCTTGGGGGTAATTCTCCAGGGGTAATTTTCCGGGGGGGGGGGGTAATTTTCCGGGAGGTAATTGTCCTTGGGGGTAGTTTTCCGGGGGAGTTATTTTCCGGGGTGATTGCCCAGGGGGTAATTGTCCTAGAACCCACAAATATGCCCTTATGCGCTGTAATGGAGAGAAGAAAAGTAAAGAAAGGAAAATAATATAGAAAAGTGAGATACGCTCAGCATACTTCCTGAAGTCATAATTGTGAAATTAGTAATTGTTTTCGATAAAAAAAAAACTTTAAAGATATGTTATAAATTTGATTGAATAATCTAAAACTGATATAGAATGTGTAATATAGCCATAATGCAAGTCAATTTATTACCGTATTTCTAAATTGTAAGTCTATCTTACATTATTATGATGATTTTAATATCCTACGTATGACGTATTTCCATTAGAACATTGTAAAAACGTACTCGTATCATGAAAGCTGTATTATAGTTAAGCCAATATTTCGACAGTAGAAATTGATGATTGACTCATAGTTTCCCTTAATTGCGCATTTCTTACTTCCTTTCGATCAGCTGTCGTATTAAACAATAGTTGATAGACGATTTAAATTTGAATTCATCAGCTTTTCATTGCGTCCTATTTTATAAGTTTTATCTCAAATATGATTCACCTAATACATAGCGCCGAGTTCTCTTTTTATAATGATGTATACATATTAACCAGGGGCGGCGATCCCGGGGGGACGGGGGGACACGTCCCCCCAATTTTTTTTTATAGAAAAAGTGCCCCCCCCCAAAAAAAAAAAATTAAAAAAAGAAAAATAAAAAATAGGCTCTGGAGGGCCCAAGAGTGCAGCGTTTAGGCAAATAAATATGCAAAAATCTTCTCACTCGTTTGCAAATTTTACAAGTAAATACCGCGAGAAAATTGAAGTGTGAACAAAGTATAATGCTTGTTTTATACTATAGTTTTGCTAAGGAATGTAATTTTTTACAAAACAAAACTTCAAAAGCCTGTGAGGGGGTAGTCACTTCCGTCACCTTCACCCCTTTCACTCACTATGCTCCCTCCCACCTGCGTACTGGTTGGGTGGGGGGGGGGGGCTTTGGAGGCAGTTCCCCCAAATGATATTCAAACGTGGTTTATTTCTAATTCGATACCAGTGTTTTACAAATGTTGTTGAAATGGCATGATTTTTCCCTGAGCTTCCGGGGGCTCTGCCCCCTGGACCCCGTGAAGGGTCCTAAGGCGGCCCCTGGATGCTCATCTGATCGTAATTTAATGCCTATAACGCCTGAGCTTTGGCGGGCTCCGCCCCCTGGACCCCACTCCAATAAGTGACCTGCATGCCAGTGTCACGAATAATGTATCTAAATATTCTCATCTGACCTTAATAAATATGCCTAAAACCCCTGAGCTTCATCAGGCTCCGCCCCTTGAAACCGCCGGGGCTTTGCCCCTAGACCCCACGCCAATTACGCTCCACTTTGCTTTGCTTTTACCTGATCGTTAATACTTAACCCCCCCCCCCCCCCCCCTCTTTGAAAAACGTTCCCAGGGCCTGCGTACCATGTAAGAATAGTGGTGATGCGCATTTTGTTTCTGCCCCCCCCCCCCAAACGTTTTTGCTTTTATAACGCCACTGCTCTCTCGTCCCTCGCATTTCGCCCCCCCCCCCCGTTCATGAAAAGTAATCGCCGCCCCTGATATTTACGGTCCAGAGATCGATAGTCCTAGCTATAAATTTCCTTCTCTAGACACGCGGCTAGTTTGGGATCAAATTTCGTTAAGGAGAATGAGTAGAAACATCCACATACAGCAGATCAATATCTTCTGTACATTTTCTTTATCGGAACCTATTGCGCAAAATGGCCTAGGGGAATTCAGTAAACGCAATAGCAACGGAAACCCTTGACCCCGAAAGTGCCATCTTCTTCATGTTAACTATTGTTAATTCGGTCATTTCCAATGGACTG